>JANAVB010023599.1:2436223-2743723 GCA_029216955.1 Iris pallida
AGATAGTCCTAACAAAATTAAAAAAAATCACAACTTAAAATATTTTTTATATTGATAAATTTTCTGGGATAGTTATTGATTTTTATGTAGCGCTCGTTTGGTTCACGAAAAGAAAAGAAAAAGAATTTTTTTTTGCTCTTTTCTTTCTTTGAAAAATTCTAATTTATATTTCGTTGTTTGGAAAGGTCGAAATGATTGTCAGAGAAAGTAAAAAAATTGAGGGTGGAACCTCGAGGTGAGCGAAAAACATTTTTTTTGTCATTTTCTTTTTTCTTTTGATTTTTTTTTAAAAATTTATCGTGTGCGGGCTTAGTTAAATTGTGTGTCTCCCCGCACACGATTTTTAGCCAGTCGTTATATCATTTCGGATTCTTCGTGCGGATCTTGTCTGCACTGACTTTTTCATCATCGTTCCATACGCACACCTCGTGCACTCCGCGTGCTCCAAAGCTCCACGAGATGGCCGACGTCTTTTGACACCCGCAACTCAACGCCTCACTTCGTCCATGATGCCGAAGGCGCCCCCGACGTCTTCACGACGCCTACGACAGCCGATGCCGTCCAGCCATCCGTTCTATGTGCACGATGTCCTTATGACATCTTCTCGACGTCCTTACGGTGCCGCACGACGGACCGCGTGATTGGCCGTCGTTTATACCCGTGGTAGAATGGTGACCGTTCTCGACCGTCCGTGCGACGTTCTAGCCGTTGAGTTTTCATGCACGGACTCCCCATTCTGATCCACGCCAACTCAGGTCGTGGCCATTTTTTGTCAGTCCTACGACGTTGTGGATGCCCCGTATTGCACAGGCCAACCTCATCATCGCCCTCTTTTTTGGAAATCAAATTCCTTTTTTGCTCATCTTCTTTTTGGTAGTCAAACACACAAAAGAAAGATGTGATATCGGGAACCAAATGTGACTTAGTGAAAGAAAAATATTAATAGTTTATAACCAACAACTTGTAATCTATTCTACTATATAATGCCAAAAGTTAGGCTTTACCATGAAATTTTTCTTCCAAAATATTCTTATGTGTCTATACTAACTAAAAATAGTTCATTTCTATTCTACTATATAATGCCAAAAGTTAGGCTCCACCGTAAAAGTTTTCTTCAAAAAAATGTCCTTGCATGATATTATGTCACTCTTCATAATGCTAAAAGTTTTCTTCACCGTAATAGTTCATATATTATGTCACTCTCCGATCCCGATATACGTTTTCTTTCATAAATTCTGTACACGGTATCCTGTATTTAGCATGTGCATAATTCTATTTATTACTTATTAATGGTTGCATGTAGCTTTTAAGCATGTCATTAGTGGAATGGTTAGAGCATATTTAGATATTATGATTTTCTTAAGCCAACCCTCACCCACTATAAATAATCTCTTCCACACTCTCTTTCCTCATTCACTCTCTCATTCATTTCCCTCAACCACCAACCCACTTAGGCAAGTACAACTTGCTCAAAAGTGAAGATTTGTGCATTTTTTATTCTTGATTTTTTTTTCTTTGATATTATTTGTCTATATTGTTCTTCTCTTCATTCTCTACAAGTTTAGTTCTTGGAGTTTTTGATTTAATGGCTAGTTTTGTGTAGATCTAAGTTTCTAAAACTAGAATTTTATAGATTTTCATGGTTTTGATCTATCAAACTTGGTTTTTTTTCGAAAACTAATGGTCCTATGTTGTAGGAAATCTCATTCTACCCAATTTTGACTTTTGAACCGCCGAATTTCGACTTGTTTTGAGGAAGTTATGCCCAAAACAATATTTGGGCATCTTCTATGTTCATCTGTCCTGGTTCTGGCAGGGACGATAAATAGTGCCGTAGGAATGAATAGTACCGCATGGATACATAGTGCCGCAGGAATGAATAGTGCCGCATGGATGCATAGTGTCCGCAAGAATGAATAGTGCCATATGGATGCATAGTGCCGCATGGAATGAATAGTGCCGTATGGATGCATAGTGCTGCAGAAATGAATAGTACCGCATGGATGCATAGTGCCGCATGAAATGAATAGTATCGTAGGAATGAATAGTACCGTATGGATGAATAGTGCCACAGAAGGTTGCATAGTACCGCAGAAGGCTGCATAGTGCCGCAGAATGCCGCATAGTACCGCAGAAGGCTGCATAGTGCCACAGAATGCCGCATAGTGCCTATTTTGGCTGTTTTATGCCCTATTTGGCTGAATTGTTGCCAGAATTTCTCCCAACTCTCAACATAAAAGTTGTAGATCTTTGTCTTGGCTTCAAGAATCTTCATGTCTCACTTTAACCAGAATTCATATGTGAATTTGGCACATTGTGCACCTTGCACCTTGCACATTGCCCGTGCGTCGTTTGGGCCACTTCATGACTTGCGAGCACTTCATACCCTAAGTGCGTAGTGCCTTCTTGTTCTCTTTTCTCTTGTGTCTTGGTCCTCATTTCTGATCTGACTACCTATGCGTGTGCTGGATAACCCCATGTGTGTACTAAGGTACAATCTACGTGAGCACCGAGGTGCTATCCTATGTGCTAAGTGTTCCTACGTGATATCTGCCAGTACCTCCAAGAGTCTAGCATTTACATAGCGAATGGTCGGTAGCAATAATATGGTATGTGTTGTGTGTTATATTACACCAAGAAGGGGGTACATACGTATGACTCCATGAGCCAGTACGGATCCCTTCTTGGGGTACTCGTACAATGTACGACATCTAGGGGATGGAGCATGTGACCACGACATGTGAACTCCGAGGATAACCTAGGGATTAACTAGGCAACTAACTTGGTAGATGCATTGGGTGGGAAGTATCCCGAGATCGTGCCATACTAGCCACCCCAGGTCCAGTCCTGACGTGTCGGTTTGGCCACCACGGATATGGTTTCATTCGCCTATAACGGATGGCTATATCTGACTTCTACGAGCTATGTGTTATATATTTTAGCACGGTAGCCCTCCGGAGGACCGGTGCATAATCAATGTGCTATATATCTTATGGTTTGGCTAGCCCTGCTGGATTAACACGATCTGAGGATTCCTTTTAATCAGTATCGCGGGGATAACTCTGCCAAATATAGAAAGCCGCAGGAATGAATGGCCGCTTGAAAAACGACTTGACTCTGCCTTCCATTAGTAGCCGAGGGACATGGACTGTCATGGTGCGTGGTCCAACCCATGTCCTTGTTTGGTTGTTGGGTTGGTCTATCGTGCTAGGACAAGCTGTGGACCAAGGTTATGGCCGGAAGCTTTTATTATTACTAGTATTATTATTTTATGCTTGGGTTTATCTCACTCTTTTGTGCTCCCTTGTGGTACTTACTATTCGGGGCTGACCCCGCTGGTTTTATTTGGCCAAATTATGTAGCAGAGCCTTAGGATTCGACCTTTCTCCCTGACGTCAATGGTACATACTAGGAGCATGGCTGGCGGGAGACTCAAGTGGGTTTCTTCTCCACCATTCTAGTATCTTTACTTATATTCTGGCGTTTAGCCACCAGCACCTGTTTAGTCGGCTAATCTGTATATTTTGTCTTTTGTATAATTTATAATTAAATCAGACTGCAGCTGAATACAATTATGTACCTATGACTCTTTGGGCTAGCTAACTTATAAAACTAGATCCCTATGATCATTTTGATGAAGTGTCAGGGACGCCTTACTTCTTTATCTCATATGTTCATTAATTGATGTTTTTCTGCTTTGAATGATTGAGACATAGATGCTCTGTGATACCATAGGAGACTTGAATGTAGCATGCACTCCCTTATCTCTTGACAGCCATGATCGTCGTATGACGTTTGTATACCTCATATGTAGTAGCTGGCCTAGTCCGTCTCCGTATTTCGGTACTGGAACGTGACAAGGTTTTATTGGTGGCCCATGCAGGTCTGATTTTCAGACTTGAGGGGTGTTACTATTATAGGAGTCTCAATCAAAACTTGTTCTCTTTGGATCTCTTGCCTCAATTTCTCTTTCCTCACCTTGATTGATAACCTGAATTGCATCCTCGAATCTTTCTCGTTCTGTCATTTGATATCATGTATCTTTTCCTATAGGGGTGCTTCTTTCTCAGTAGTTGGCGAGGTCAACATGGAGGAACTTCCAGTAGAGCATGGCTCGACGGGACAGCAGCAGGAAAGAATACCTTCTCCTGACCAGATCCGAGTGGAAGTGATATTAGAGCCAGTGGAACCGCAGGTTCTAGAAACTCCTGTACCCCCAGCGGTGCCAGCAGCGACGACAGTACCTGATGCTGCATCACTTCTGGAGGTCATCCGAGGATTCTTGGCCACTCAGCAGCGTCAGGTGGCAGCCTATCAGCAACAGCAGACCCAGCAGCAGGAACAGAATGTGCTACTGAATCAGGGGTTACAATTAGCCCTTGAGAGAAGTGTCAGGAATGATTCGGGAGCGTCGGGAAGGATTTGTCGACTTAACCCGAGATACTTTGACGACAAGGAGGATGTCATCACGGCGAATGCTTGGCTTCAGGATATTGAGGCCATATTGACCGCAGCAAAGGTTCCAGCAGAAGAGAAGGTTGACCAAGTCAGACTGTTACTTCAGGACCTCGCCCGCGACTGGTGGGCATCAGAAGAGGTTGGAATGAGGCATCCTGTTCCTTGGGATAGCTTCAGTACCAGATTCAAGGCCAAGTACTTTGGCGTAGTAGCGCGGTATAAGCTACAGCAGAGGTTTATCAGTCTCAAGCAGGCTGGTAAGACGGTGGATGGATATGCAACGGAGTTCTGCAGACTGAGTCAGTTTGCACCGACGATGGTGGCTACAGAGCCAGAGAAGGCTATGAGATTCCAGCAGGGACTTCATTTGGAGATTCTACAGCTAATAGAAGGGCACGACTATCAGACTTTTGATGCTGTTTTAACGGCAACTCGGAGGCATGAACTCACCCAACAAAGGTTGGCGACAAGACATGGGGGCCAGAAGAGGTCTCATCCCCAGAGTAGGGGCGGAGGAGCAGTGCAGCGAACATCGACGCCAGCACCTATCATCCATATTCATGAGTCAGAAGCACCGCGGAGGACGGCGGTATCAGAGATAACAACACCAGTTCGACATCAACAGTCGAGGAACCAGCAGCAGCGCCAGGAGGCGCCCATTGGATATACTTACTGTGGTAAGGGAGGGCAGACTAGGGATGTGTGTCGTTCAGCTAACGGATTGTGCATGAGGTGTGGCAGTCCAGACCATAGGATTGCCAATTGCCCTATGATGCAGAGGCCAAGAGGGCCAGTTCAGCAGTTTTTGACGTTGCCAGCTCCGGGGGGAAGCACCGAACAGAGGACCAGCATTGGCCGTAAGGCCGCTAGTCCAGCATCTGCCGACGCAGGCTCAGATGTTTCGTCAGGCGCAGAACCAGGAAGGCCCGCAGAGGTCGCAGCAACAGCATGGTCGAGGAAGACAGCAGCAGGGAGCTCAGCAAGGCCAGGACCAGGCCTTCACCTTATCACTGGAGGATGCACTAGCTTCAGGCGACGTGGTTGCAGGTAATATTTTTGTTACCTCTTTTTCTACAGTTGCATTGTTTGATTCAGGGGCTACCCACTCTTTTATATATGCACGATTTATGACACGTATTGGATTAAAGTTCGAGGCATTGCCAGAGAAGATGAATATACTCACTGGTAATGGGCTCGTAGGAGTTAGCAGAGTGTGCTTAGCGTGTTCGGTCGTAGTGAGTGGGCGATTATTGCCCGTATCTTTGATTGAGTTTTCTATGGACAACTTTGACGTTTTTCTAGGCATGGACTGGTTGAGAGACAGTCATGCGACGATAGATTGTCGGGGAGGTTGGGTAGTATTTAATGTACCTAGAGTTGAGGAGTTCGTCTTTGTTCGATCATTGGAGGATCGACCCAAGGACATTGTTGCAGAAGCATTGGCAGAGCAGGAGCAGATACCAAGAGTGGTCAGAGAGTTTCTTGATATATTTCCAGATGAGCTTCCAGGTTTACCACCGGTGAGAGATGTAGAGTTTTGCATTGAGTTGAATCCTGGGACGGAGCCTAAGGTCGGCAGAGTTTACGGGATGTCGTAGTCCGAGTTGGACAAGTTGTACCAGCATGAAGAAGAACTGAAGGCGAAGCAGTTTGTCCGAGAAAGTGAATCGTCCTGGGCAGCACCGGTGATTTTAGTACCCAAGAAGGATGGATCGACGCGAATGTGCATTGATTACCGGCAGTTGAATGCAGTGACAGTGAAGAACAAGTATCCGTTACCAAGGATTGATGACTTGTTTGATCAATTGAGTAAGGCCTGCATCTTCTCTAAGATTGATCTTCGATCTGGATATTATCAAGTGAGGGTCCGGGAGCAGGACATACCCAAGACAGCATTTAGATCGCGGTATGGGCATTATGAGTTTCTGGTGATGCCATTTAGACTGACTAATGTCCCAGCAGTATTCATGGATTTGATGAATCACATCTTTCTACCCTATTTGGATAAGTTTGTAGTAGTGTTCATAGACGACATCCTCGTCCATTCCAGTAGTGAAGAAGAACATGAGAAACATCTTCGGACAGTTTTGCAGACCTTGAGGGAGCATCAACTTTATACGAAGCTTAGTAAATGTGAGTTTTGGTTGGGTCATATTTCGTTCCTGGGACACATTATTTCTGGAGCAGGAGTGTCAATAGATCCGAAGAAGGTTGAGACAGTAGAGAATTGGCCAGTTCCGAAGACAGTAGCAGATGTGCGTAGTTTTCTAGGATTGGCAGGTTACTACAGGAGGTTCGTGGCAGACTTCGCCAGGATTTCTGCACCCTTGACACGTTTGACGCATAAGGTTGTAGAGTTTGTTTGGTCAGTAGAGTGTCAGACATCATTTGAAGAGTTGAAGAAGCGATTAATCTCAGCCCTGATCTTGACACTTCCAGTAGGATCGGAAGGGTTTACAGTGTATTATGACGCATCCGGAAAAGGACTTGGGTGTATATTGATGCAGCATGGTAAGGTGATAGCATATGCATCTCGACAGCTTCGGGACCATGAGAAGAACTATCCGACCCACGACCTGGAATTAGTAGCAATAGTGTTTTTGCTTAAGTTATGGAGGCACTATTTATATGGGGATCGAGTGGAGATTTACACTGATCATAAGAGCTTAAAGTATGTATTCAGCCAGAGGGACCTGAACATGAGACAGAGAAGATGGTTGGAATTACTGAAGGACTTTGATGTAAATCTTCAGTATCATCCAGGCAAGGCGAATGTGGTAGCAGATGCCTTGAGCAGGAGAGGTGGTGCATTTATTTTAACATCGCAGAGGCATATTTTGGAAGATCTTCAGGAAATAGGAATTGAAGTGATCTTGCCACAAGATACGGGAGTAATGGCCAGTTTGCAGATTCAGTCTACTTTAGTAGAGAGGATCAGAATAGCCCAGGCAGAGGATATATTCGCGGATCCAGAAGCTTCGATCAGAGTGTGAGTCAGGTCTCAGGAAGGAGTTAGTAATCCATGAGGATGGTACACTTAGGTTCGGAAATCATCTTTGTGTACCAAGTGGAGACCTTCGACATGAAGTTATGTTAGAGGCTCATAGTTCTCCTTATTCCATTCATCCCGGAGGCACAAAGATGTACCAGAATATGAAGCAAGTACTTTTGGTGGAATGGCATGAAGAGGAAGATAGCGAGATTTGTATCCAGATATTTGGTATGTCAGCAAGTGAAGGCAGAGCAACAGAGACCAGCAGGATTGTTACAGCCACTTCCTATTCCAGAGTGGAAGTGGGAGCACATCATGATGGACTTTGTGACCGGTTTACCTAGATCTCTGACCGGTCGAAATACAGTTTGGGTAATCGTGGATCGGCTCACGAAGGTTGCTCATTTTCTTCCTTTCAAAGTAGGGCAGTCTACTGAGCAGCTGACAGAAATGTATATGAAGCAGATAGTAAGGCAACATGGTATTTCCGTCAGCATAGTATCAGATCGAAGACACACGGTTCACCTCTCATTTTTAGCGGAGTTTGCATCAAAGTTTGGGTACCAAGTTAAGGTTCAGTACAGCCTACCACCCGCAGACGGACAGACAGTCAGAGAGAACCATTCAGACCTTGGAAGATATGTTACGGGCTTGTACCTTAGACTTCGGCGAAACTTGGGAAGACCATCTTCATTTAGTAGAGTTCTCTTACAATAATAGTTATCAGACAAGTATACAGATGGCACGTTTGAAGCATTATATGGAAGGAAATACAGGTGCCCTCTGGCATGGGATGATGTGGAAGAACGAAAATTATTGGGACCAGAGATGATCACACAAACCGTAGAAACAGTCAAGTTGATCAGAGAGCGGCTTCGAGTTGCACATGACAGACACCGACACTGGGCAGATCAACATCGTAGGCCTCTAGAGTTTGGTGTTGGTGACCAAGTGTTTCTATGAATTTTGCCTACTCGGGGTATCATCAGATTTGGAACCCGAGGAAAGCTTAGTCCGAGATACGTTGGTCCATTTGATATTCTCGCTCGGGTAGGCGATGTTGCTTATCATCTTGCCCTTCCGCCTTTGCTACGTGATGTACATGATGTGTTTCATGTATCTCAGTTGCGTAGGTATGTCCCGAATCCAAGTCACATCTTCGATCGTTCTGAGCTGGTCGTCGGTACCGACCTGACTTACGAGGAGCAACCCGTATCCATTTTGGATCGGCGAGAGAAGGTGCTCAAGAACCGGACTATTAATCTTGTCCGTGTCGCTTGGGGCCATCACTCATCGGAGGAGTCGACATGGGAGCGCGAGGATGAGATTAGATCTCGATATCCGCACTTGTTCGACTCAGAAGGTATGTTTATCCTTATGCCTTTGTAATATGTTTCCTTGTTGCACCCACTAGGGTGGATGATTGTTCTCTAATGCCTGTTAAAATTGATGAGATTGCATGCATAGTTAGCCTTGTAATTAGTATCTTGCTTGCTTTGATTTTTTCTATCCTGTCTTGGCAGAAATTTCGAGGACGAAATTTTTCTAAGGAGGGCAGAGATGTCACTCCCCGATCCCGATATACATATTATTTCATAAATTCTATACATGGTATCCTGTATTTAGCATGTGCATAATTCTATTTATTACTTATTAATGGTTGCATGTAACTTTTAAGCATGTCATTAGTGGAATGGTTAGAGCATGTTTAGAGATTAGGGTTTTCTTAAGCCAACCCTCATCCACTATAAATAATCTCTTCCACACTCTCTTTCCTCATTCACTCTCTCATTCATTTCCTTCAACCACCAACCCACTTAGGCAAGTACAACTTGCTCAAAAGTAGAGATTTGTGCATTTTTTATTCTTAATTTTTTCTGTCTATATTGTTCTTCTCTTCATTCTCTACAAGTTTAGTTCTTGGAGTTTTTAATTTTAATGGCTAGTTTTGTGTAGATCTAAGTTTCTAAAACTAGGATTTTATAGATTTTTATGGTTTTGATATATCAAACTTGGTTTTTTTCGAAAACTAATGGTCCTATGTTGTAGGAAATCTCATTCTACCCAATTTTGGCTTTTGAATCGCCGAATTTCGACTTATTTTGAGGAAGTTATGCCCAAAATAATATTTGGACATCTTCTATGTTCATCTGCCCTGGTTCTGGCAGGGACGATGCATAGTGCCGCAGGAATGAATAGTGTCGCATGGATGCATAGTATCACATGAATGAATAGTATCGTATGGATGCATAGTGCCGTATGAATGAATAGTACCACATGGATGCATAGTGCCGCATGGAATGAATAGTGCCGTAGGAATGAATAGTGTCGCATGAATGAATAGTACCGCATGGATACATAGTACCGCAGGAATGAATAGTACCGTATGGATGCATAGTGCCGTATGGAATGAATAGTGCCGTAGGAATGAATAGTGTCGCATGGATGAATAGTACCGCAGAAGGCTGCATAGTGCCGCAGAATGCCGCATAGTACCTATTTTGGTTATTTTTGGCTATTTTATGCCATATTTGGCTGAATTGTGGCCAGAATTTATCCCAACTCCCAACATGAAAGTTGTAGATCTTTGTCTTGGCTTCAAGAATCTTTATGTCTCACTTTAACCAGAATTCATATGTGACTTTGGTACCTTGTGCACCTTTTACCTTGCACATTGCCCGTGCGCCGTTTGGGCCACTTCATGACTTGTGAGCACTTCATACCCTAAGTGCGTAGTGCCTTCTTGTTCTCTTTCCTCTTGTGTTTTGGTCCTCATTTCTGATCTGACTACCTATGCGTGTGCTGGATAACCCTATGTGTGTACTAAGGTACAATCTACGTGAGCACCGAGGTGCTATCATATGTGCTAAGTGTTCCTACGTGATACCTGCCAGTACCTCCAAGAGTCCAGCATTTATATAACGAATGGTCGGTAGCAATGACGTGGTATGTGTTGTGTGTTGTATTATATCACGCCCCAGAACCAGAATACTGGAGAGCGGGGGACAGACACAACAAGCTACGTACATTGAAGTGAATCCCACCTTGCAATACGGTCACGACTGTCTAGATGCATGAGGGTTTACTACAAGCCATTTGTCTCTTAGGGTCAAGAACAAGCCTAGTGTCTCAATCTCAAGCAAGCAAGTAAATGTAACAAGATGGTAGATCATCAGACATACAAAGTAAGGCGTTCCAAACATTACATATTCAAATGATCATGAAGCTAGTCATACAAAATGCGAAGACTAGCAAGAGTTTAAGTCATATATGATCAACCCTAGGATCTGTCAATCATGTTACAGCCATTAGGCAGACAGGAATGTAAATTTAACACGAGCTAACACTTGTTCGACGGCTAAACGTCTCAAAAGAATAATTTATAATAGAGTGGGAGAGCAAAATAAAACCTACTCGTTGCCAGGGTTGCGTCAAGTGTGCACCATCTGGCTGGAAGGCTGGAAGATCCTCGGGTGCTACTCCGAAATCTGGCCATACAAAACCAGCTGGGTCAGACCCCAGAAAGAGCAAGTGTCACAAAGGAGGCTTCACTTAAGAACTAAAACCAGCATATTAGCACATGAGACATAAAGGATAATAGAAGACATGAGTTAGAGAAGACAAGGTGATAACCGATAAGACAACTAAGGAACTATTCCGGTAGCCAAGTTACAACCCGTAAACCAAATAAGGACCGGGGTTGTAACCCTTCACCTGAATAGAGCTTAGTCTTCAACCAATTATCGATAAAAGTAAAGCATAACAGTAATGTGCAGAAATAACCATGTAGAGGTCTTGCCTAGGCAAGACTAGATGGGACTCCATCCATCAATCACGGCCAAGCAATGAGTACGGCTTGATACTTTAGTTAACTAGGGTTATCACAAGCCTAATTACTAACAAGATGCACTGAGATGTTACAACAGCCACAAGCCCTGCAGACTTAATCCAGGTTATCCGATCATAACTTGAGAGAGTTGGATTAGGTGACTTGGGGGTGCAACACATGACAGTGTGCTGAAAATGTGCCCTACTCGACGGAAGGCTACAAGTCCAATTAGAGCTCCCAGATAACGGGACTGCCTGTAGCTGGGAAATCTTTTCATAAACTACATGATCAATCTAGTCATTATCCTAGTCAGATTCAATATGAATCACTGACCGTGGTAACCATGAATTCATGTCCTAGACATGATGCAAGACGAGACATGTAGCTTATACAAGCACAAACACCCACGGTGTCAAGACAAGAGTTACTTAGCAAGTCATGATAGCCGTCACAACAGCATATCGAGATTATCATGTTAGGTTTACTTATCAAGGGTGCACCACGACGGGCCACTGTCATGTATTATCATGCCAAGGTTGCTTGTCAAGAGTGCGCCACGACGGACCACTATCATGTATTATCATGGATGAAAAAAAAACTTGCATAAAATAGCTAGTAATATATTCTTGAAGCTAAAGAAAAGATCTACAACTTTTATGTTGGGAGTTGGAAGAAATTCTGGCCACAATTCAGCCAAGTAGAACTTAAAACAGCCAAAATAGGCCCTATGCGGCATTCTGCGGCACTATGCAGCCCTCAGCGGCACTGTACGACACTATGTAAGCCATGCGGTACTATTTATTCCTGCGGCTGCGGTACTATTCATTCCATGCGGCTGCGATACTATTTATGCGGCACTATTCATTCATGCGGCTGCGACACTATTCATGTGGCACTATTCATTCCTGCGGCTGCGGTACTATTTATGCGGTACTATTCATTCCATGTGGCTATGGCACTATTCATGTGGTACTATTCATTCCATGCGGCTGCGATACTATTCATGCGGTACTATTCATTCCTGCGGCTGCGATACTATTCATGCGGTACTATTCATTCCTGCGACTGCAGCACTATTCATGCGGTACTATTCATTCCTACGGCTACGACACTATTCATACGGCACTATTCATTCCATGCGGCTGTGGCACTATTCATACGGTACTATTCATTCCATGCGGCTACGGTACTATTCATGCGGCACTATTCATTCCTGCGGCTGCGGCACTATTCATGCGGTACTATTTATTCCTGCGGCTGCGGTACTATTCATTCATGCGGCACTATTCACTCATGCGGCTACGGCACTATTTATTACTGCGGCTGCGGTACTATTTGTCACGTCCCGATTCCGTAGAATCGATAGTCGTCCCCCGGGCGTGATGCCATGCGAACCTAAGTTACGATCGTACAAGGCATAGTCATAAGGTTATCCGAAACACAACGTCAAGTTAGAGTACGCAGAAAAATTGATTGACACAATTGAAATAGAAGTAGACTTTTCATTGATAATAAAACTTCATTTACATTAACTTCATTATATTCATTGCCGCGCGGGCTACAACATGACTCGACTTACAAAACGAACGCCGATGAGATAGTCGTTCCATACATTACATCCCTTTTTACAAGCAAAATAGTTACACTTTCCACCTGCGATCGAGGAAAGCCGAGCCGCCATTGGTCTTCTTTTGTACTGAATGCGGAGTCTTCAAAAGGAATTCAGAAACAAGCCTTTACACGGACGAAGCTTCAAAAGTGTCCACGCCGCCTTGAGATTTAAGTGGCACGCCCTTCGGGATTTGGGGTACCTGCGTGGAGAGCGAGGATCAGTACATTACACTTTGTACTGGTGCGTGGCAAATTTAAGTTCCAAGCTCTCATTTGGTTGATAAGTTTATATGACTTAGTTCATGAATGTTTCTAACTATCCTAATGAATTTCAAACGAGCAATGACAAGCATAAATGTAATTTACGTCAGAACTTACCCCCGACGGACCGCGTCGCGCCTTTTGAAACTTACCATATTCTTTCCTGTCAATTGTTATCATTTACATTCCAAGTGCAACATTACGTGTGTTTGGTCACTGACATCACAAGCCATCCTGGACTATAGCTTTGTTAGCCGGGGCCCTTGCAGCGCAAGTAGCGAGCCCCCTGCAAGTCCCCGCTTAACCCGTGCTATCATCCAGCACAGCTATACCGTGTTTCCTCCTAGGCCGAGTCGGTCCCGTGGCTCCGGATAGTCGCTCGAGGAAACTCTCTCCATGTCGACAAGTTGTCCAATGACCGAGTTAAGACAACATTTAGTTATTAAGGCCTAGCCTACTTTCTCTTTGAAACTTGATCATTTTACCGTGTCCGTGCCCTTGCTTTCATTCTTTCATCCGCAACAACACTATTGATTTACTTAAGAAGGGGGTCGAGAAGAGAAGGGTCAGTCACTCACCTTGAGTTTACTTCGGCGAGAGAACTTGTTGGTCGCGCTAGACGTCGCCTACGCGATTACCTGAAATCGCACAAGCAACCGATTAGAACACTGCATTATTCAAGGAGTTCGATAGGAAATGCGAATTCGAAATGCAAGCCATGAAAACCATCGAAAACATTTACGAAAACGCATTCAGAAAACAAAGCCAAAACCAACGCAAGCGACGTAAAAAGCAGAGCATCGGGAGGTCTCTCCCGACTCAGCCGCAGAGTCAATCCTCGAGGCGCAACCCGCTGAATATGGGACTTGGTTCCGAAGAAGACATTCCATAACGAGGAATGGATCTTAATTCAACCGTTCCTGTTCGATCGACTCGGTCGATCCCGACCTATCGGTCCCGACCGAATCGATAGCGACAATGTTCCTTTCTCGCGCACCCCGTGGACAAGTACGGGGCACGATGTAGGGACGGGGCACTACACCATAACCAACTAAGAAAAAGTTTCGTCCTCGAAACTTAAAATAGAACCTACCTCTATGAGAACAATGAAGGAAACTTTTCCTTCATTTCTGACTCAAGCTCCCACGTCGACTCTTCGACCGAGTGGTTCCTCCAGAGGACGCGGACGAGGGGAATAGCACGGTTGCGGAGAAGTTTATCCTTGCGCTCCAAGATTTGCACTGGCTCTTCGACATATGACAAGTCTGCCTTCAGGTCCAACTTACCCAAATCTACAACATGGCTCAGATCATGCACGTACTTCCGCAATTACGATACGTGGAAGACGTCATGTACTTCTGACAACGCAGGCGGCAAGGCGATTTGGTAAGCTACCGGGGCGTCTCGCTTCAATATTTCGAACGGGCCAACAAATCTTGGGCTCAATTTTTCCTTCGCACCGAACCTGGAAACTCCCCGCATGGGCATGACTTTCAAGAATACATGGTCGCCTTCCGAGAACTCGAGGGGGCATCGGTGCGTGTCGGCATAGCTTTTCTGCCGGCTTTGTGCTATCTTTAATCTCTCTCGTATTAACTTGACCTTCAGCACGGTCTGCTCCACCAGCTCCGGACCAAGTATCTGTCGTTCCCCGACTCCATCCCAGCAAATGGGCGATCTGTACTTCCGGCCGTACAAAGCTTCATACGGTGCCATTTGGATGCTGGACTGATAGCTGTTGTTGTATGCAAACTCGGCCAGCGGTAGATGGACGTCCCAACTTGACTTCAAGTCGATCGCACAGAGTCGTAACATGTCTTCGAGAATTTGGTTCACCCGTTCTGTTTGGCCGTCAGTCTGAGGATGATAAGCTGAGCTGAACTTCAACTTGGTCCCCAGTGCTGAATGAAGACTTGTAGCTCCCCTTCCCAGATTTTTTTTAATATTTATTTATTTACTAATTTGATTTAAATGGAGATTTTAGAATTTTATAAATATTTATTTAGTCAATTATTTTGGTAGATGATTTTAGCCATGGTTGAGTTTTGAAGTACTAGACGACTAGGATTTGTGGCACGTGAGATGTAGCAGTGTGCCTTGACTAGTGTACTAGCCATGTCCGGGGAAACCTAGCCATAGGGATGTCCTAACTAGGAAAACCAGACCAAGTTATGAAAGGACTCATTTAAAACATTTAATTAGTTATTATTTAATATATTGATTTTTAGATGACCCGATTATACTCAATCAGCCGAACCGGACCCGAACCAATTCCAAGCCTATGTGGACATATAGTGAGACCAAGGACGACCGTGTAGGCACATTTTATATGTGCAAATATTCCTTAAATTATTTTACAATTTGATATTGTATTCCTAATTATTAAATATTGTACAATATTGGTATTAATATTATTTTAGGTATTTGACAGTATTGTATGATTGTATGGAGCCAAATGATGAGTGCGTAGGTTACGCTCACCAAACGCTACTATTGGTTTATTTTTTGTATTATTAGGTTTCTTATTATTTTATCATTATTAAAGTGAGTTTGTGATTAAATAATCATTATTATTTATATATTCATCTATTTATTTAACATAGAATTTATTTGTCTTCCATATATTTATGTGTTTTCTATATATATTTAATTACCTTCTACATGAATCTATTTCTTCATTATTATCTATTCATTCATTATTAGCTATTTATACATTATTATCTATTTATTCATTATTATTTAATAATGTATATAATTATATACATGTTATTTATATACATATGTATTTGTGTATATTATTTTATTGTATTTATGGTAAATATATATAATTGTGTGTGTATATATGTATACGTAGGAGATACGTGTATGTGTGTATGTGTATCTATATATATAAATATATATATTTGTATACATGTGTATATATATATGTATATATATGTATATAGGTAAGTATGGGAGTATATATGTCATGTATATACATATACGTATATATTACGTATATATATATATGTGTATATATATATATAATATATAAGAATTTTACTTGGTGAAGGGAAACCAGGCCCGAGCTCCCCACAGCCCAGGCCTGAGCTCCCCACACAGTTTCAACTGACCCAGCCCGGCCCATCGTGGCTGCCAATGTTTCCCCACATCAAATAAACCAACTCCATAGCCGAACAGAGAACCTCTTCCCCCGACCCCTCTTATATAAACCCACACATTAAAACCCTAACTCCTAAACGAACACCACGCTGCCACCACCTCCCCGATGGCTGGACGACCCCTCCGCCACCGCGCGCGCCACCCTGGCCACCGCTGCGCGAGGCCAGAACCGCCGGAGGCGCGGCGCACGCGCGGCAGCACAGTAAAGGGAACTCAACAGCAGCAGACTCCAACCACCAGGTGATCCACTTCCTCCCATGTATTCTTCTCGAATACTCGATCATTTTCGTTCTCGTCAATTCCTACAGAATGATGGAATGACCCTTTATAATACCCAGTAATTGATTCAATTGAAATCAATTAGGATTTTGAGTTATATCAACTCAAAATCGACAAAAACCTTTGTTCAAATAGGACAGTATTAGTAGTTGAACCCCTGTTTTAGAAACCTGATTTTGATCCGATCAATAAAGTATTTACAAAACTAATTGAACAGTTATTGAGACAACCTGACCACGAAGAAAACCCCATTATTAGTTTTATTTATCGAGGATTAGACAGTGGTGGAAATCGGATTGAAAAATAGAAAAAATATGAAAAACAGTTTTTGAAAAACTTAGAAAACACCTCGATACGACGTGCGTCCCGCCAAACCGGGCGACGTGGTCGCGCACCGTAGGCATCAAAAGCTGCGTAACAGCTTCGCGGTCGTGTGGACTTTGACGGAATTCAAATTGGTCGCGTGTGCGCGACGAATTTGATACGTATCCGTCGAAATTTACCGTATCGTGCACTTTGCAAATTTCTCAATTACTTTGTGCACGCTCGTCAGATCGAGACGAAACTTGCGCCAATAGGACCGTATCATTTTTTTGGTCCTGTATGCCAAGTTTGGTCCAATTCTGAGACCGTTGACAAAATTATCGTTTTGCGGGCCCTACGGTTCCACTCAACGGACGATTTTGTGCACGGCCCGTCGGAATTCAACTCTGAACATACGGTTGGGTTCGTATCGGAAAACTGGATCCGTAGACATATAGTTTGATGACTTTAGAGACCATTGACTCTGGCACGTTTTTCGGTGCAAAGCGGGTCCAACGGCGGACATCGTTTTGCCCGAAATTACCGTTTTGCCCATGTGTCCAGAATTGGACTTAAGGGCAGACAATTCTAGCTAATTTGACTATTCTGAGAATGTTGGCGATATTTGTTTCAGCTTTCGGAGACAGTTGTGATATTTGGACTTCTTGGCTTAGCAGTGGACTAGTTTATTATTGGATCTTCGCGCTTCCACCAGGCAAGATACCTTGCCTTTCTCTACAGTTTATTTACATGCCTATTTTATTATTATTATACAGTTTTACTAGTTGATATTTGACATGAGATCTGTACATCGGACATGCTAGTATATATATATTGCTCTGGTTGTTCATGATCTACATGCTTATTTAGTCCCTATATCTTTATATGTTATCAGTTAGTTATTTCAGTTCTTTTGATTTGCATGCTTTACTTTAGACAGTGTTTACTGGTTTATTAGTCATGCTCCTTTATCGTTATCATGCTTGACTGTATGTCGTGGTTCTACCGGATTGGTTCCCTCCCGTACCGTGTCGTGAGTCGCATCGTGCCATAGGATGTATAAGTCATATCGGAACTGCTTTACCTCCTTGTCTTGAAATCTTGAAGCTAACCTGCGAGCTCACATTAGGGGCGAGGGTTAGTAGTTAAGCTAACTTGCGAGCCCACACCAGGGACGAGAGTTAGTAAGCTAATCCGCGAGCCCATATTAGGGGCGAAGGTTAGTAGTATATGGTTCACACCTGCGAGTCCACACTAGGGACGAGGGTGATGCCTGCGAGTCCACACTAGGGACGAGGGTGGTGTCTACGCCTGCGAGTCCACACTAGGGACGAGGGTGATGCCTGCGAGTCCACACTAGGGACGAGGGTGAGGCTAGTCTGCGAGTCCACACCAGGGACGAGGGCTAGTAGTTGTTCAAACCTGAGAGTCCACATTAGGGGCGAAGGTTTGAGTATTCGATTGGTTATCCTTTGACATCGTGATATCGTGTTCTATTGTTCCTATCCAGCAGTTCGTTTAGGCGTAGTGGTTCTTCCAGTCGTGTAGAGCCGTGTTTTCGTACTGATTGGTCTTTTCCAGTTTATTTCCTGTACTATCTTTATTGCATGATAAACTGCTAGATAGGCATGTTTTTATGTATTTTGCTATGTCCCCTGAGGACCTGATAATCTCTTCAGGTTTAGCGTTTGTATGGAGTTAGCTAGTAGTTCTGGATGACAGACGTGATGGTTCGCTTGCGGGATTCAGGTATCGTTATCGTATTTATTATCCGCTCGTGCTCTCATATATTATCATGAGATATCATGTTTCTTGATTCAGTTTAGACTCTTGTTATTTCCTTTAGAATCTTATCGGACATTTATGCTAGTGGGTTGCAGACCACGACCCATAGTGTTCATTCATGTTTCGTATTCTTATTGTGGATTGAGATATAGATTGTTTGCCATGATTTGGCAGCTTACCCTAGCCGTGACAGCGTTTACGTATTTGGGTTGGGCTGGAGTCCGCTCAATGCATAGCTGGCTTGCTCACGTTCTCGCGTCTGAAAAGCGGGTGCGGGTCGTGACAAGACTACTCCAGAAGCGCGCTATGAACCGTCCATCCCGATCAGAGACGATAGAAACTGGGACCCCGTATAGCCGAACTATTTCATCAAGGTATATCTGAGCAAGGCGGTCGACGCTCCAAGTAACTTTGATGGCGATAAAGTGCGCTGACTTGGTTAGTCGATCGACGATGACCCAGACGGCGTCGTTTCCCCACGGCGTCCTCGGCAAGCCAACAATGAAGTCCATAGTGATGTGATCCCATTTCTACTCTGGAATGGCGAAGTTCTGCATCTCCCCGCCCGGTCGCTGGTGCTCGGCTTTGACTTGCTGACAGGCCATACATTTTGACACAAAGAACGCTACGTCCCTCTTCATGCCGTGCCACCAAAAGACAACGCGGAGGTCCTTATACATCTTGGTGCTGCCAGGATGCAAGAAATATTTTGCATAATGCGCCTCCGACATTATCTCCTTTCTAAGTTCTACCCAAATTCGTCATAATTTTTATCCACGTTTTTAGTAGCAATAGCAACTTAGAAATGTCATAACTTTTAGCTTAAAATTCCAATTTATCTTCCGTTTTTTAAAAAAAAACCGTATCGAAGTTAGCTTTCCAAATATATATTTTAATAAGCCAAATTCTTTCTGTAAATTCTGTAGAATTATTTGAGTGTCAGCTATACGAAAGACGAATGCGTTTCGGTATTTTCGCGATTTCGGGAGCTTCCGGACACAAAAATGCGATCCGTTTGAAGTTTCGGAAAGCTAACATGAAGTACTACAATACACTTTAATCTTAGAATTTAGTGAATGCCCAATTGGTACAGTATTGGTTTTAAGTAAAAGAGTGACTATACGATATATGTATTTTGTGTAACCTATGAGCCTATGTAGTATGGATATTAAATGAATATAGAGTATGTAATGCATGATATGTTAGATGAATGAAATGATATATATATGATATATATCCTCTTTACATTAATGTATATATATGATTGAATGCAAGCATGTAGGAATGCAATTAATGTAATATATGTAAGCAATGCATAAATACATGAATGAAAGAATGATATGCAATGCATGCATGAAAGTATATAATGAATGCTAGATATAAATACAAGGTATATATGTAATGATAGATATGAATGCATAATGTATAAATATTGTAAATGCAATATCAGATTTCATATGTAGACATAGAACCAATATATAGCTGATATTTAGATTGAATGTTAGTTCATTTTAGGTTGTTCGAACACTGAACTGTCCATGGAAGCATATATACCTTCCTTTTCCTATTGCCAAGCCAATTTCAATTTTTAATATAGTGGAATGTCTATGAATGTAATGTTAACCTTCAACCCCTTAATTCGAAATGTTAGTTAATTTCAGTATTAGACAATGCATGAGCTGTATGCATATGGGATGGCTTAATGGCAGATTTCAGATAACATGGTTCATTTTATGTGGTTAGTTACACCAGTTTATGGGATAGCTCACTTTAGTTTATATGTAAATGTGGAACTAAACTGAGAATGAACTTCACCCTCTGCACAAGGACACCCCACTCTATATCAACCACCATGCCATGTAACCCTTTTCTAAATAATTGCTATAATATATATAGATTTATGTAAAGTATAGATGCATGTTAGTTATAACTTAAATAGTCTCTACTCTAATGTATATAGATGTATACTTGTAGCCATGCATGTTAAGTATAATACATGTGTAATATAGATGGGTTAGCTTTATGCCATGTGTAGTGTAAACTCATAACTAGTGTTGATTTCTCTTTTCATGTACACACACACACAGGTTTCACACCCTCAAGTGACACTCTCATGTCACATGACACACACACACATACACTTGAACACATGCACTTTCATTCTCCTTTTTCCCTATGGATATGTGTACACACACACACACACACACATATATATATATATATATATATATATATATATATATATATATATACATATGTGCATGTTAGACTCACATTTTTAATGTATCCTACAAATATATGAGTGCACTATATTATATTAGATACATTTATGGACATGTGTGTATATATGTGAGATGAATATATAGGTATCCTATATATTATAATATGTGGGTGTATTATATTTTAGATATATATATTGTTATGTATATGATATGTGAAATATGTGTGATGTGGACTATAGGGCATATGGCCTATGTGTATGATATGAATACACCAATGTTGTGTGTTGGTAGTCTAGTATGACTTGTGATTGGTGTGTGATTGCTAGACTAGGCTTGGTTAGGCCTAGTGAGACTTGTTAGACTTGTTTGGCTTAGGCTTGACCTAGTTTGACCAGTCTAGTTGACTAGAGTTGACCGAGAGTTGACTTTGGTCTAGTTTGACCTAGACAGCATGCAGATGCATTGTAGATTACGTTTATCATCTCCTGTATACATCTTGACTTGTGTTGCTCTAAATAGGAGTCAGGTACCTCATCTCGGACAGTACATTTACTTCAGACATTCAGATACGAGGCGAATACATTCTCTGACCGTTTCATACTTGTCTGGATTTACATTCTTGCTCTAGATTACTGTACTTGATGCTGACACGATCATTATCACGGATTGGTACTATGTGGATCTTCTTCTGAGATGTTATCTCCTTGTATTCACTAAATACATATTGTGATGTGCGTTTCACTTACATATTGTATTTATTGAATACCCTTATCATTGTACACTCATTGTGTATATTGTACTCTCATTATCACATTGAGCCATTGTACAAGCCATTGTACAAGCTATTGTACAAGCCATTGTATAAGGTAACGTAACTGAATTGGATCCTTGTGTATTGATTGGGGAGGGAGAGTAAAATTGGTTATGTGATCAATCCTATTGTATAAGAAATTGTATATGTCCATTGTACACCCACGTACAAAGGAGTCCCATTTTATTGTATAACCTAACCAGTTTACATAACCATATTATGCTCTAAATCACATGTTGCTTACAGTTCTTACTTATCATATATAGATATTTTCCATTATCAAATCTCTGCTATTTTCATATACATTCTTCTTTCAGCGTTTCATGTACCTTACTCTATTGCATGCTTTATATTTCCTAACATGATATGAACTGCGTGAGATGTTTTGTGCTCGCTCCCGTCCTGACTGGACCTGTTGAAAATTTTACAGAGGATGATGAGGAACCCTGCACCCTTACTTGGAGTTTGCCTAGTTGACACTCGCGACCTGGACCCCTGGGGAGGTTCAGACAGCTACTCAGGATGATACCTTGTATAGTGTAGATAGCTTAGACTGTCCTTTCTTTTCATGTTTAGCTGTTGTCTTATTTTCAGAGTTGTATATTTTAGAGATGTTGAGACTTTATTATTTCTTTCTGTTGTACCTCAGTTGAGGATTTCTTATCTATTTTCCATCATGCTACATTCTACCTTAGATTGTGATTGAGTTGTACCTCTGTGTTGGCCTCCTTATGGAGAGTATTCATATTATGTTAGTTATAGTTCATGACCTAGAACAGCGTTCTACCGCCGACACTGCGGCCTAGGCTGGGCGTTGTTACGCTCTCGTACCCTCACAGTGGGTGCGGGTCGTGACACGTTTTTAGTGGTGGCCTATGCAGGTCGAGTTTATGTAGTGGTGTTCGAACTAGAGTATCACTACAGCCTGCAGCAGAATTAGGATTATTTTTGGAGGTACTCAATCACATTAGAAAAAACTCTTAATCAGATTCCTCTTATCTAAATTTGCTGCTTATTGACTTCCCTTGAATATAAACTGTCCTCATTTAATTTTTGCTTCATTCTCAGAAATTGCTTCTTGTTTTGATCTGTCTTCATGATGGTTATGAAGACACGATCTTATCGTTTCGGTTCGGGGGATACTATCGAGAGGCTGGCCACCTCTCGTCCTGTTCATCAGGGCCTCGAGACCGCAGCTTCTGTTGTGCCGACTCAGGTTGGCGTTTCTGCTATATTGGAGGTGCACCTCCGTCTGTATAGAGACTTTTCCCTTCATTTCCGATTTCTCTCAGCAGCAGCGATTCATGCAGCATCAGCATCAGAGATTTATGCAGTATCAGTATCAGGCTGGAGGAAACCAACAGGACGAGCTATCGTCAGGACAGTCGAGGATGCACAGACCGTTGGAGATCTTGCTGCAAGTTTCGTTCTTCTCAATTCCATTCCCGCAATTGTCTTTTATAATTACCTTGAAATCCGATTCCATCTGTTCCTTGTTGATTGATTAATTTTGTCATGTTACTCTTTTGTTGTGCTTATTTTTTTTTCTTCTGAGAAAATCATATGGGCTAGGTCGTCTAAATCATGGGATCTATAATCCTCGATAGTCGTGTTAGTTGGCATAGTGAGGACATGTAGTCAGATTTTGGATGTATTCTCGGGTATGGAAATTTAAGGTTTTCGCCGTCGCATGCGGCAGTGCGAAAATTTTAAATACCATGAACCTAGAGGTACGTACCTTAGTCAAGGACTCTGTGATTATCGTAGCCTTGCTCACTAGCATGATGAAGACTCTGGACAACATGATTTTGGACAGACGCATATGATTAACATATTGTATCTTGAGAAGGTTTAAACATCATACCCTTTTGATTGTTATAAATGACTTAGGAGTAGGGATATTTAGTTTTGTAGAGCTTATTCATAGGTAGTTCCTTCATAGTATAATGGTATGATGACTTGTAGAGTGTCTGTACCCTAGAGATGATAGTTAGCATTGGTGTTAGAATAGTAACCCATTGCAGATAATTCTCCTGTTATCTATAATACCAACCAGTTACACATAGGATGTTAGTATGCCTTACATCCTTGATGATTATTACTACTTTCCCTTACCTTTTCCAGTGAGGCACCCATGACCAGAGCCTGCCTTTGAGTATAGTTGTAGTTTCACCTAAGACCGAGAGGTCTATTTGCATAGATAGATTGCAGATGATATTGGCATATGGGATATAGGTTAGTTGGTATCTATAGGCCATTGTTGTATAGGGTTATAAACATGTTGTTTAGCCTATACTTGGTTCAGTTTTCCATTTTAGTTAAGTTCCCTTCGTATTGAGTCCCTTTGTGTTGATCACCTTTATAGGCAGTGTGCAGACCCTTCACTAGATACCATGTCCCCTTGATTCAGACCATTCATCCTTAGCCTAGTTCTAAGCATTGTTTCAGACCCTTATAAGTTTAGTCTGCCTTAACCCTTGGTTGATCAGTCATGTATATATATAGATGATATACTTAAGATATATGTGATGGGTTGTTGTTCTTGAGCATATATATATATATATATATATATATATATATATATATATATATATATATATATATATATATATATGTGGTATTTGGTATTCATGTGCTTAGGTTGTAGGTATTTAGTTATAGGTGACTTGATAGGATTGGGAAGTTAAGAGCTAGTCTATTATAGAGTTTCTCTTTTGCTAAATTCTAGTTGCCAACACCTAAATAGCTAGCATAGGTAAAACCCTAAGAAGTTGACCAGTTGATGACCAAGTACTTGGATGTTGAAAAATTGACTAGTGATTGACCCTTGACTATGTTTGACCTAGAAGGGGGTGCGATCATCTTAATTTTGAGGACGAAATTTTTATAAGGTGGGTAGGATTTTAACACCCAGTTTTCCAGATGAGGGTAATTTTGAAATTTTGTAATTATAATTATTATTTATTGATAATTATTTCATATTATGATTTTTGGTGATTTTTTAATCATTTTTAAACTATTTAAAATTATGACTTGTGATTTTGACATTTTACTATTGTTTGGTTTTAATTTCGAGGAATTTGTCACCCCCAGTTTTCAGGAACAGGGGTATTTTTGTTATTTTGTATTTTTAAAATATTTTTGAAATTTATTTTATTATTTATGATATTGTTTTGGGGTTATTTGAGTCGGATTCGAATTTCAGCTCAATCCGACTTGAAACGGGGACCCGGGGGTAGTGTTGACTTTAGTGGACCCACACATTAGTTAGCCATGACCCACATGATAGAAATATTTTAGTTAGAGGTTAGACTAATTATTATGGATAAGGTTATAGTGTGATTAGAGACTTTAGAATGACTAATTTAGCCCCAACCAATTAGCCCTTTCCTAATACTAATAGAATATGTTAGTGGGAGCATTTTGGACCTTACCATAATAGGACAAATAGCCCCATATGGCCAGCCACTTTGGGAGAGGATAGGCTCAAGTTCATTTCATTATTCTCATCCACACTCTCTCTCTTGTTCTTCCCCAAATTTCTAGAGAGTAATCCCTAGCAATTTCTCTACCAAATCCTTCCATTTTGCCACTAAATCTTCTTCTTTCCTTCTCCATTCTAGCCAAGGAGGAAGCTACCCAAGTTTGGGAAGATTCGGAGCTCGTTCGTATCCTTTTGGAATCTCTACGTGTCGGTGTCGCTCCGGGAAGGCTTTTCTTCGATTCGATCTACCGGGAGGTATAAATCCCTTCTTCTTTTTATTTCCTCATGTATATAGGTCTATTTTGAATCCATAGGAATGACCCCCATGGTTGTATCTCCATTTGTGTCCATTTTGTGTCCATTTGGAGGTCATAGGAGTGTCCTTTGTGTTGTGGTTGTGTCCATGTGGGAAAACCCCAAATTTGGATACACTATGTGTTGTTGTTATGTATGAATGAATTATTACATGTTTAATCTCATATTTTTGTATTGGAGATATGTTCTATAGTGTCTCACATATATATATATTAGTGTAGAGAGTGAGTTCTTGCTATATTATGTTATATACTTGTGTTCTTTTGTCTCAAACTACCCAAATTCGTCATAATTTTTATCCATATTTTTAGTAGCAATAGCAACTTAGAAATGTCATAACTTTTAGCTTAAAACTCCAATTTATCTCCCATTTTTTTAAAAAAAACCGTATCGAAGTTAGATTTTTAAATATATATTTTAATAAGCCAAATTCTTTCTGTAACTTTCTGTAGAATTATTTGAGTGTCAGCTGTACGAAAGACGAACGCATTTCGGTATTTTTGCGATTTTGGGAGCTTTCGGACACGAAAATGTGATCCGTTTGAAGTTTCGGAAAGCTAACATGAAGTACTACAACATACTTTAATCTTAGAATTTAGCGAATGTCCAATTGGTACAGTATTGGTTTTAAGTAAAAGAGTGACTATACGATATATGCATTTTGTGTAACCTATGAGCCTATGTAGTATGGATATTAAATGAATATAGAGTATGTAATGCATGATATGTTAGATGAATGAAATGATATATATATGATATATATCCTCTTTACATTAATGTATATATATGGTTGAATGCAAGCATGTAGGAATGCAATTAATGTAATATATGTAAGCAATGCATAAATGCATGAATGAAAGAATGATATACAATGCATGCATGAAAGTATATAATGAATGCTAGATATAAATACAAGGTATATATGTAATGATAGATATGAATGCATAATGTATAAATATTGTAAATACAATATCAGATTTCATATGTAGACATAGAACCAATGCATAGCTGATATTTAGATTGAATGTTAGTTCATTTTAGGTTGTTCGAACACTGAACTGTCCATGGAAGCATATATACCTTCCTTTTCCTATTGCCAAGCCAATTTCAGTTTTTAATATAGTGGAATGTCTATGAATGTAATGTTAACCTTCAACCCCTTAATTCGAAATGTTAGTTAATTTCAGTATTAGACAATGCATGAGCTGTATGCATATGGGATGGCTTAATGGCAGATTTCAGATAACATGGTTTATTTTATGTGGTTAGTTACACCAGTTTATGGGATAGCTCACTTTAGTTTATATGTAAATGTGGAACTAAACTGAGAATGAACTTCACCCTCTGCACAAGGACACCCCACTCTATATCAACCACCATGCCATGTAACCCTTCTCTAAAATGATTGCTATAATATATATAGATTTATGTAAAGTATAGATGCATGTTAGTTATAACTTAAATAGTCTCTACTCTAATGTATATAGATGTATACTTGTAGCCATGCATGTTAAGTATAATACATGTGTAATGTAGATGGGTTAGCTTTGTGCCATGTGTAGTGTAAACTCATAACTAGTGTTGATTTCTCTTTTCATGTACACACACACAGGTTTCACACCCTCAAGTGACACTCTCATGTCACATGACACACACACGCATACACTTGAACACATGCACTTTCATTATCCTTTTTCCCTATGGATATGTATATATATATATATATATATATATATATATATATATATATATATATATATATATACATATGTGCATGTTAGACTCACATTTTTAATGTATCCTACAAATATATGAGTGCACTATATTATATTAGATACATTTATGGACATGTGTGTATATATGTGAGATGAATATATAGGTATGCTATATATTATAATATGTGGGTGTATTATATTTTAGATATATATATTGTTATGTATATGATATGTGAAATATGTGTGATGTGGACTATAGGGCATATGGCCTATGTGTATGATATGAATACACCAATGTTGTGTGTTGGTAGTCTAGTATGACTTGTGATTGGTGTGTGATTGCTAGACTAGGCTTGGTTAGGCCTAGTAAGACTTGTTAGACTTGTTTGGCTTAGGCTTGACCTAGTTTGACCAGTCTAGTTGACTAGAGTTGACCGAGAGTTGACTTTGGTCTAGTTTGACCTAGACAGCATGCAGATGCATTGTAGATTACATTTATCATCTCATGTATACATCTTGACTTGTGTTGCTCTAAATAGGAGTCAGGTACCTCATCTCGGACGGTACATTTACTTCAGACATTTAGATACGAGGCGAGTATATTCTCTGACCGTTTCATACTTGTCTGGATTTACATTCTTGCTCTAGATTACTGTACTTGATGCTGACACGATCATTATCACGGATTGGTACTATGTGGATCTTCTTCTGAGATGTTATCTCCTTGTATTCGCTAAATACATATTGTGATGTACGTTTCACTTACATATTGTATTTATTGAATACCCTTATCATTGTACACTCATTGTGCATATTGTACTCTCATTATCACATTGAGCCATTGTACAAGCCATTGTACAAGCCATTGTATAAGCCATTGTACAAGCCATTGTATAAGGTAACGTAACTGAATTGGATCCTTGTGTATTGATTGGGGAGGGAGAGTAAAATTGGTTATGTGATCAATCCTATTGTATAAGAAATTGTATATGTCCATTGTATACCCACGTACAAAGGAGTCCCATTTTATTGTATAACCTAACCCGTTTACATAACCATATTGTGCTCTAAATCATATGTTGCTTACAGTTCTTACTTATCATATATAGATATTTCCCATTATCAAATCTCTGCTATTTTCATATGCATTCTTCTTTCAGTGTTTCATGTACCTTACTTTATTGCATGCTTTATATTTCTTAACATGATATGAACTGCGTGAGATGTTTTGTGCTCGCTTCCGTCCTGACTGGACCTGTTAAAAATTTTACAGAGGATGATGAGGAACCCTGCACCCTTACTTGGAGTTTGTCTAGTTGACACTCGCGACCTGGACCCCTGGGAAGGTTCAGGCAGCTGCTCAGGATGATACCTTGTATAGTGTAGATAGCTTAGACTGTCCTTTCTTTTCATGTTTAGCTGTTGTCTTATTTTCAGAGTTGTATATTTTAGAGATGTTGAGACTTTGTTATTTCTTTCTGCTGTACCTCTGTTGAGGATTTCTTATCTATTTTCCATCATGCTACATTCTACCTTAAATTGTGATTGAGTTGTACCTCTGTGTTGGCCTCCTTATGGAGAGTATTCATATTATGTTAGTTATAGTTCATGACCTAGAACAGCGTTCTACCGCCGACACTGCGACGTAGGCTGGGCGTTGTTACGCTCTCGTACCCTCACAGTGGGTGCGGGTCGTGACACTCGTCGACATCATCCCAAGCTAAAGGTGATCTGCACTTCCTGTCATACAGTGCTTCAAAGGGTGCCGTCTGGATACTAGCCTGGAAATTGTTGTTATAGAAGAACTCCACGAGATGCAGGTGATCTTCCCACGAACCATCGAAGTCGAGTGTACAAGATCGTAACATATCTTCGAGAGTCTGAATCGTACGTTCTGACTGACCATCTGTCTGCGGATGATAAGCTGAACTGAACTTGAGACGAGTCCCCAAGCTCTCTTGAATACTCCGCTAAAAGTGTGATGTGAATATTAAATTTCTGTCTGATATGATACTAACTGGCACTCCATGCAATCTGCCTGAGGTACATCTCTGCTAGCTGATCCATCGACTGACCAATTCTGAAAGGGATAAAATGAGCTACCTTGGTGAGCCTGTCAACTATAACCCAGATAGCATCTCTTCCAGCTGGGGATTTAGGTAACCCAGTTACAAAATCTATGGTAATGTGCTCCCATTTTCTTTCTGGGATCGGTAAAGGTTGAAGAAGTCCAGCTGGTTTCTGATGTTCAGTCTTAACTTGTTGACAAACTAAACAACGAGAGACAAACCGGGCTATCTCCTTCTTCATGTCATTCTATCAGAAATGCTGACGGATGTCTCGGTACATCTTCGTGCCACCGGGATAAATTGAATACTGAGAACTGTGAGCCTCTGCCATGATATCCTGTCTGATATCACCACTGGGTACACAAAGACGCCTCCCATGTCAGAGAGTACCATCTTCGTGAACACATAACTCTGGTCTCCGTCCTGCTACACATTCTGTCCTAAGCCGCTGAAGCTTAGAATCCGTTGATTGAGCTAACTTGATCCTCTCAACTATGCTGGACTGAACTTGCATACTGGCCATCAATGCCACATTAGTAGGAAGAACTATCTCAATACCCATCTTCTGAAGATCTGCTAATAACTCTGGCTGTGTTGTTAGAAAATAAACTCCAGCTCTCCTGCTCAATGCATCTGCAACAACGTTGGCCTTCCCAGGATGATACTGCAAGTTGATATCATAATCGACAGGTAGCTCTAGCCATCTTTTCTGACGCATATTAAGATCCTTCTGGGTAAACACATACTTCAGACTCTTGTGGTCGGTGAAAATCTCCACCCGATCTCCATATAAATAATGCCTCTAAAGCTTCAATGCAAAAACTACTGCTGCTAATTCCAAGTCATGGGTAGGATAATTCCTCTCATGGTCACGAAGCTGACGTGATGCATAAGTGACTACCTTACCATGCTACATCAAGACGCATTCCAATCCTCTACCGGAAGCATCACAATAAACTAAAAATCCTCCAGTCCCATCTGGAAGCGTGAGAATGGGAGTCGTCATCAATCTCTGCTTCAACTTCTCAAATGAACTCTAACACTCTATTGTCCAAGCAAACTGCACATCCTTGCGGGTCAACTGCGTCAGTAGTGCTGAAATCCGAGCGAAGTCTGAGACAAACCGCCGGTAATAGCCAGCCAATCCTAGGAAACTTCAAACTTTTGTGACGGTACTGGGAACATGCCATGACTCTATAGCCACTATCTTCTGGGGGTCTACTTCTACTCCACCTCTGGTGATAATGTGACCTAAGTACGAGATACGATCCAGCCAAAACTCGCACTTACTGAACTTCGCGTACAACTGGTGTTCCCTGAGAATCTGAAGAACTACACGAAGATGCTGCTCATGCTCCGCCTCACTCTTGCTGTAGACTAAGATGTCGTCTATAAATACTATCACAAACTGATCTAAATAAGGCATGAAGATACGATTCATGAGGTCCATGAATACGGCTGGCGCATTGGTCGCTCCAAATGGCATAACAAGGAACTCCCAATGCCCATATCTGGATCTGAATGGTGTCTTCGGGACGTCTTGCTCTCTAACTCTGATCTGATGGTACCCTGACCGCAAGTCAATCTTTGAGAATACTGTCGCTCCTCTGAGTTGATCAAATAAATCATCTATCCTTGGTAGAGGATGTAACACCCAGTTTTCTGAAATTGGGGTATTTTTGAAAAATTATTATTTTTATTATTTATTAATGGTATTATAGTCATGATATAATTTTTGGTGATTTTTAGTTAGTTAAAACCATTTTCTAAGTCATGACTTATGACTTTGTGACTTACTATTATAACCCTAGTGTAAACCCTAGAGATTTCATAACCTAGAGACTAACCATGATCATGTGAGCCTAGCCATAGGTTTAGAACATCAAATTAGGGCTTTTTAGCCTAAAGGGTATTTTGGTAATTTTCTAGGATTTATTTGGAATTATTTGGATTTATGTGTTTTTATTATTATTTAATTATTGATTAGTGTCATGTTAGTCCCTAACCTAGTTTAGCACTAATCTAGAGGTTAGCTACTAACCTAGAAGCTTTAGGATGGATAATTAGTCATGGGTTAAAGTGGTATAAATATCTTAGGATGCCTTTATGGATATTTTGCTTGAATTACTCAAAATATCAAGATTTTTACACCAAAGTCTTTGCCTTAACCTAGAAGAAACCCAAGGACACCCCCCCTTGCCATGGCCGGCCAAGACACCCCCCCTAGCAGCCACACATCCTATATAATCCCATCAAATCATTCATGAATATTTTTACATGAATTTTAATCCTAGAAAAATCCCATTCCTTCAAACCTACACAACTTGATCAATTTTGATCCAAATTCACTCTAGTCTTTTGCATTGGGACCCTACAACATCAAGGGTGCTAAGGGAGGCTAGCAATCCAGAATTTGGAAGCTTTGGACATCACAAAGTGGAAGGAAGCACACCCCCTCTTTATTGATTTTCCTTGGAATTGCACAAATAGGTAAATGCCCTCAAACTTAGTTAAAACTCTATTTTTTCTTCATAAATGCATGCATATAGGACTACCCTAACTGTGGGTCAAGTTTGGTAGGATTTAGAGTTGGTTTGGTGTCCGTATCGGACACGTATCCTAGGCTATAAACCCTTGTTTGATGAAATGCCACAAAGGATTTGATTTTGTTAAAATATAAAAAAAATTATATATTTTGGTAGCCCTTGGCATGCTGATCACGAAACACCATGACTGAGCACGTTTCCATGCTGTGTCCGTATCCAAAATGGACACGAACTCACTGCACGAGGCTCGCGTGCGTGCCCTGCTACCACGCTCTTCGTGCTCACTGTACAGAGCACTAGGACACGTACAATTTGACATGGACACGGGGGCAATGTCTGCGAACATGCCCCCAAAGTTTTACAGTGTCTCGTTTTGTATCGGACACGCAATCACCCACGCACTGGACACGCACTGACAGTGCACACGGGGGCAATGTCTGCGAACATGCCCCCAAAGTTTTACAGTGTCTCCCAGTTTTTCAAATTCGAATTTCAAATCTATTTTTATTATGATTTATACATGTATATGTGTATTTTCAGTGTATGTATAGGTAGCATATGTGTATGTGAGTGTGTAGGTAGGATTTTAGGGTGTATACATGTATATACATGTATGTATATATGTAGGTGTGTGTGTGTGCATTTGTGTGTGTTGTGTGGGTGCTGTTTCCTGGTTCCAGGAAACTGGAACACCCCCCCTTTCATGTCCAGTCTAGCAGTCACTCTCTCTCTCACTGTTCTCTATCCCCCTCTCTCTTTCACTCTATCTCACTCTCTCTCTCACTCTATTACACTCTCTCATTTCCATCTCTCTCTCTATTTCCTTCTATATATATATATATATGTTATATATGTATATATATATATATATATATATATATATATATATATATATATATATATATATATGAAAATGTATATATATGTATATATATATATGTTATATATAGTGAGTATATGTATAGTATTTTATATATTTGGTTATATGGTATACATAGTGGGGTATATATATTGTATATATATTGTAGATATGTATATATATTATGGCCTATGAATATATATATATGGTGTAGATAGTGTATGTATCTATTGTATATATATATAGATACCTATATGTATCTACTAGTGTCCTAGATACATGGGCCTATGGCCTATGGTCTATGGTTAGTGAGTTTGGAGTTGACCAATAGGCTTAGTAGACCTAGGTTGACTAGCAAGTTGACCCTTGTTGACCATGGTTGACTAAAGTCAACTATTGGTCAAACCATGACCTAAATGACCTAAAAATGACTAGTTTAACTAGTCTGACCATGTTTGACCCAATTACCTTATTGACTAGTCTTTGTTTGACCTAATTACCTTACTGGCTAGTCTTTGTTACCAAAACCTTAGTTGGTCTAAGTTTGACCTAGACTTGACCCAGATTGATCATGTTGACTAGTATTTGACTAGTTTGATTAGAATATTGACCAGGAGTTGACTTTAACCTAGATTAAACTTGTTTGACCTTGTTTGATCTTGTTTGACCTTATTTGACCTAGTATGACTTCCTGTGACCTAGTCTGACTGTTGAGTTGACCAAGAGTTGACTTTTGACCAGATTGACCTAGAATCATGTAGTATGCATTGTATACTTTATTTTTACCATTGTGGATACATTGTGACTTGTATTGCTCTGATTAGGAGCCATACACCTCTCCTCAGGTGTCACTACCACATTTCTTTTTGAGGGTAAATTTGTCATTTTTGGGGTAAATAAAATTTATTATTATTAATTAGAATTTATGGGAATTTTTAGGATTTTTTTTGGATTTATTTGGACTAGTTTGATTTTGGACTAGTTTTGACTCTTGTAGACTAACCTAGGAACTAACCATAGTTAGTTGAGCTTGGTTAGGTCAAGTGGACCCTAGTCTAACCTAGTGTGACTCAAGTTAGTGGTTAGTGATTTATTAGAACTTGAATTAGGATTTTAGAAATCTAGTTATTTGATAAATGGCTTGTGATTACACAAGTCATTTTGTGACTAAACTAGTTAGGACTAGCCAAACCTAGCTCAACCCTAACCCAAAGCCAAGTGGTAAGCCACCCTAGCTGAACCTAGGGATTCCCCCATTATAAATACACTCCTAATTTCTAGGGCTAGCCTCTTTTAGGGTTCTAGCAAAGTTCTAAGGAAAGAGGTGAGTCCCATCTTCCTAAAATCCTTAAAAATCCATTTCAAATCCTTTTTCTTTCAAACCAATTCCATTAGGACCTAAATTTCTTCCCCTTGCTGCTGTTATATTTTATTTGTAGGGAAATAACAATTTGTGGAGCTTGGAGGCTTGAGGAGTTTCTTCCATTTGAGGACTTTTCTCTTCATTGTGCATCAATAGGTATAACCCTCATTACTCCATTAATTTACTGTTTGAATCCATTTTAGGAAGGCCCTAGCCCTACCTCTACTGTAGGATAAGCTAAACCTAGGGTTCGGATTCGTTTCGTGTCCGTTCAGGACACGTATCAGTCCCCTATGCAATGCGTTTGATGAAATGCCACAGAGGACTGTTTGTGTGAATTTTTGAATTGTAATTGTATGGAAATTTGTATTTTAGGGTCGCTTAACCATTTCTGGAGCTCTGAGCCAACCTCGTGCTTGTGTCGTGTCGCTGGGGCCCTCGTACACGCGCACTTGGACACGCGCGCGCGTGGGAACAGTGATCCCCTGCATCTCGGGGTCTCTGTTGGACACGACACGGCGTGTCGTGACACGAAACTTCGTGGGGGCAATGGGGCACCCACTGTCACCATGCTCCCCAAGTTTCGTGGGACTTCGTGCTTTGGTTGGCGAGTTATCATCCACGTACTGGGTAGACACTGTTCTGTGCACTATCATTATTTTGCCACTGACACGGCTTCACAACTTTGGACAAGACACAATATGACACGATTCAGGATGTCGAGCACCTAGACCTATACCTAGGCTAGTTGGGGACACGACCACGAGTCCCCATTCGTGTCGTGTCGTGTGCACGACACTCGTGCACACGTGCACGAGCCTGTGCACACTGCACAGTGTGTTGTGCACTGTTTTCATGTTTTCTTCTGTTGGACACGTTTGTGTCCTATTGCAGGGACACAAACACATCCTATGACACGTGTACATACTATGTGTTCATTACCAACCACTTATTACTCATATTAGTTTGTTTTGTGCATCAATTTTCCTTTACCCAGTTTTTCTGAAACATAGGTATTCCCAGTTTTCAGATTTTGTAAAATATGAACTTTGGCATCATTTGCACCCATAAATTACTGTTAACTACATAATATTATATCCCTAACATGTTCCCCTATATAAATTCTTCTAGTGTGTCAATTTTGGGTTGTTTTGGGTGTGGGGTTGACTCAAATCTGAAGTCCTTAGTTGAGGACTGTCTTGACAGTCCTATTCTTCACTGAACCTATTATTTTTCTATTTTGAACCTTCTAATTACTGAGTTTAATTGCTGTGTAACCTGGGGGAAATTGATTGAACTGAAACTGTGAAGGTTGAACCTGGGATTGTGGGAGAGTTGGACTTGAGAGTTAATGTGAACCAATTCCAGTTTTATTTGTATTGAATTTTCCTTTCTCCCTTATCTTTCACTGTTTTTCCAATGTATATATATACACTGTTTTCATACTCCTCACTGCATTTTAAGTTTCTGTCACACAGCCACACATACACACACATTCCTCCTCACTGCATTTATTTTCCTGAACACAGTGACACTTCTCACTTAATTAAACCTGCACACTCTTTATTACCTGTTAACACACACACACTTATTTCCTATTACACCTTCACCCACACACACACTACTCTAAACTGTTAGCTACCTTCATGTGCACCCACACACTCTTCACTTGTAGTTTCTGTGCACACAAGTACACACCCACACATGTTTTCTTCCCATAAGTTTTCATGAGTATATCAATTGTCTATGTGCATATGTGTAGTGTAGATATATATGTGTGAGAGTATATCTATATGTGTATGCATAGTGTTTAGCCTAATGCCTAGTGTGGTTCATTTTATGTATCTATATATAGTGTATATACATAGGTATTATGAATTCTTGAATGTTGTGTGTATAGCCTTGTTAGAGTCTAGTATAGCTTTATTAGACCTAGCTAGTGAGTTTAGCCTAGTTTAGACAAGGTTGACTTAGTTTGACTTCTAGGGTTGACCAAAGTTGACCAAGAGTTGACTTTGGCCTAGATTGACTTAGAATCATGTAGAATGCATAGTAGGACTCCATATTACTATTCTGGACTTGTTGTGACTTGTGCTGTTCTGATTAGGAGCCAGACACCACTCCTTGGACAGTACGTTTCATTTCGGACACTCAGTTACAGGCGAGTACATTCTCTGATCATTTCATATCCTGCTTAGAATTATTTCCTGCAGTAGATTACTTTACTTGTACTGTCACGTTGGTCACACGGATTGGTACTATATGGATCCTTTCTTGAGATGTTATCCTTAGGGAGCATCGGGTACTCTATGTTCTGTGCGTTTTACTTTCATAGCGTATCATATGCTTCTTGGTTCTTTGATCACTTACGACATGTACCCTCATGATCGTAGAGTCTTCCTGGAATCTTACACTGTTGGGTTACCCCCAGAATCTCCATTTTTATGGAACTTACACTGTTGGGTTACTCCCAGAATCCCCATTTTTATGGGACTTACACTGTTGAGTTACCCCCAGAATTCCCATTTTTATGGGACCACTATGTATCACCTTCGGGGTCTACCACCCTTCGGGGGCTTATCACCTTCGGGGTCTATCACCTTCGGGGTCTGCTACATAGCATCATATAACATAACCTGGCTGGATCCTTGTGTATTGATCGGGGGTACGGGGGAGTATTACATGTTCATATTGTACTCTGACTCACTAGTCACTGCTAGTTCTCTATGTATAGTAGATATTCTATTACAGCTCTTCCTGTTTACATACTGCTTTTCTTTCAGTACCTGTATCTTACTTTACTGCATGTTCATATTTTCTAACCTGCTATGAATTGTTGAGATGTACTGTGCTCGCTCCTGTCCTGACTGGACCTGTTGAAAATATTACAGAGGACGAGAAGGAGGCTTGCCTGGACACCTATTATGGGGCAGCCCTTGATGACACTTGTGAGCTGGACCCTCAGGAGGATCCAGCAGTAGCTGAGGACTTTCCCCCGACTGTTTAGACTAGATTAGATAGTCTGTATTCATTTGTAGTTGGACATGTTCTAGTTAGACTCTTTATTTGGAGATCAGTTTGTATATTCTTTCATGCTGTAGCTGAGTTTGTATTACTCTGGATATTGTTGGGTTTATCTTAGACTATTTCATCTCTTTATTCTCTTGAGTTCTATTTCATATCGTGCTATCTCTTCCTTAGCTGTGATTGAGTTTGTTATTACTATGTCACCCCCGTTCGGGGAGTATAAACTGTTAGAGATAAACTGTTAGATGTTGAGACCTAGGACAGCGTTCTACCGCCGACACTGCGGCGTAGGCTGGACGTATTCACGTCTCGTGCCCTTACTCTAGGGTGCGGGTCGTGACATCAGGCAGTATATCCTCTTTAGACATTCAGTTATCAGGCGAGTACATTCTCTGACCGTTTCATACTTGCCAGGATTTATATTCTTGCTCTAGATTACTTTACTTGATGCTGACACGATTGTTATCACGGATTGGTACTATATGGATCTTTTTATGAGATGTTATCCCCCTCGGGAGCATCAGATACTTTTGTCACGTGTGTTTCACTTACATCATGTATCTCATGCTTCTATTATCATGTATCTTCATGTATCAGCTAGTGACTCATGTACTCTCATGATCACCGAGCCTTCATGAATCTTCATGAATCACTCACGTATCACCCAATTATGGGCTTATCACGAATCTTAACGTAACATGAATGGATCCTTGTGTATTGATTGGGGAAACGGGGGAGTAGAAGTGGACATGTGAATAATTCCAAAGTAGTGTAATCTAGGGGTGAGCGTTCGGTTTATTCGGTTTAAACCGAACCGAATTAGCCAAAACCGAATAAACCGAAATTCTAAAAATACAAAACCGAAACCGAACCGAATTAGCTAAAATCGAAACCGAAACCGAACCGAATAATAAATTCAGTTTATTCGGTTTGTTCGGTTCGAATTAATGGGTCGGACCCAATGTTGGAAACGTGGTTAAATTATACTAAAAATTATAATTTTGATACACATATTTGTTGAATTTCGAAATTATGCACAAAGTTGGGCTAGTTGTTAAATTATCAATGTTAGAATTGAAAATACATACATAGAATTATTATTTTCAAAATATACATTTTCTTAAATTGAGAATATTTACATATTTGTATAATTCTTATTCGGTTTTCGGTTTGGACCGAAACCGAAACCTAAAACCGAAACCGAATAAGAAATTATTGTATTTTGAAAACCGAAACCGAACCGAATATTTTTGAAACTGAACCGAATCTCTTATTCGGTTCGGTTCGGTTCGATTTTCGGTCCAAAACCGAATAATGCTCATCCCTAGTGTAATCATGTGCAAACTCTGTAGTGTAATCATGTATAAATTCTAGCCATTCACATGCCTATCTTGTACTCTACATTACTAGCCACTTACAGTTCTCTATATACAGTAGATATTTCCTTTACAGCTATCTCTTTTACTACATGTATCTTCCTTCAGCAGTTCATGTATTTTACTCTATTGTATGTTTTATATTTCCTATCATACTATGCACTGCGTGAGATGTATTGTGCTCGTTCCTGTCCTGACTGGACCTGTTGAAAATATTACAGAGGATGAGGATGAGGCCCTGGTGTCTACTTATTATGGAGCAGGACTAGATGATACTTATGTTGTGGACCCTCAGCAGGATCCACCTGCAGCTGAGGATGTTGCCCCAGTAGTCTAGGCTAGTTTAGCTAGACAGTCTTTTCTGTATTATTATTTTGTCTCACATCTGAGTTATATTTTGAGATGTTGAGATATATAGACTCTTAGACTTATTGTATTATGAGTTGACATTCTGGATGTTATGTATCCTAGACACTTAGACTTATTTCATCTATTCTACTGTTCTCTTTGAGTTACTGTCTATCTATCCATCTTTCATTCTTCTATCCTAGATGTGATTGAGATGTATATTTGTTATGTCACCTCCATTCGGAGAGTATATACTGTACAGGTACCTTTATATTATTAGATGATTGACCTAGGACAGCGTTCTACCGCCGACACTGTGGCGTAGGCTGGACGTACCCACTTCTCGTGCCCTTACTCTAGGGTGCGGGTCGTGACACGTTTTTAGTGGTGGCCCATGCAGGTCGAATTTATGTGGTGGTATTCGAACTAGAGTATCACTACAGCCTGTGATAGGATTTGAGGAATAGGCTTAGTGAGAGAGGATACTCAATCACTGTTAGGATACCTTGAGAGATTCCTGGAATGACCCTTGAGAATCTCATTTTGAATTACGATTTAAACTCCTTTTCCCTTGATTGAATTTGATTTTTGGAGGATTCACTGTAGAACTTGAATCTTGGTGTTAGTTGATGATTTTGAAATTTTTGTAGTTGTTGATTTTAATTTCTTTGTATTAGATTAATATCTTTTATTTTAAGGTACTCAATCACATTTATGAGAAAACTCTCATCTGTTTCTTGCCAGCTAATTCTCTTGCTAATTGCTTTCCCTTGAAATGGACTGTCCCCTCTATTTTTGTATCTTGCTTAAACTCTTTCTACCAAACTATATGACTGTATCCCAAACCTGACTTACTCGACATTTCCTCAAATAAAGACTTTATTGAGACCTTCTAACCTTGACCTTTGATTTGATCGAACCCTAACTATATTCATCTAGTAGCCTATCTATCCCTAGGGCTGTGTTCCTAAATTATTTACTGGATTCCTAATTAATTTTATTCCATGTGTTAACTTGATCTTCTTTATTTTGCATCAATTGTCATGTCTTGAACTCCCACTTTCTATTCTAGATCATTAGACGTCCATTACCGTGACTTGGATATTCGGAGTATAATACTAGCTGTTACCTTCTAACAAACTTCACATGTAAGACCTAGACTAGCCTACCTTCATATAGGTATTCCATATCCTACTAAAACCCGTCTCCTTGTACTCTATTTCCTTGATATGATTTTCTGGTCAAATGGCTAAACTATAACCTCTACCAAGATACTAAATTAATTCTTATTTCAATTAGAGATCCACCTTGGCTCAATTCTTTCGACCTGGCATGTGATGGTGTTCTGCTTGAATCCTTAAATACTTAACCTTGTACCTTACCTTGAATGCTTGACCCGATTGGTTAAGGATCTTGGACTATGTATCTTCTTTCATCATTTCCACCCTTACTTATATCTTATGCTATAAATTTATCCTTAATTTTTTTTTTACAAGCTTATCCTTTTCGAGCTTGATCATGATATATTTTATTGGGTGTACACCCACTAACATATTATCTAATCAGAACCGACGCATGATGGTCTGATCAACCTATTGCGTTTTGGTTCGCTTTTTCATATATTAATCTATGTGGATGGAAACATAGTTAAACTTGCCCTAAAATCTTATCCGCAATAGCCTTGACAATTCTCCTTGGAATTATTTTATCGCCTATGAACCTCGTATTCATATCCAGTTGAATTAAATTTAATCATGACCTGGATCTTCATCATTGGATGCTCGTGCTCATACTTGATTTCATTGATTTCCCATCTTGCCCAAATCTCGATTTATCCTGAAATTGATCAACTTTGATCGTGTCAAGACTAAAATCTATTTGTGATTGTTTGTGCCTAAATTTTCAATTTTCTTTTACCACTTTATGGAATAGTAACTTTTAATGATTTCTCACTTACTTGTTAATGACCAATTTTTATATAGGATGGTAGACGGCCGTATAGCCTTGATGATTGTTGTTCCCTTACCTTCCCAATTAGGACACCTTAGATTGCTTGTACGTTTTGATACCATAGGACAGTATTGATCTAGAATGACTAGTGCACCTAGATGAGACCACAGACTGTCCCATTTAACCTGTCCCCCTGGTACCACTATTTCATCACGATTTTTGGTTCAATTTAGGCCATAGACCTTTCCCACTCTAAGTTGTGATCATCGTAGGCACATTACCGTGACTTTTAAATTAGGAGCACAAGACTAGTTGTTTTCTCAAAACTAATTTCACATACATGACCTAGACATGACATTCTACACCCATGACCTTAGTGTCCCACTCAGGCATACCATCGTGTGCTTCATTTGCTTAGTACGATTTTCCTGACCCGAGGCTCCATCCTGATTTACCCCATGGAGTTACCTTGATTCGATTTAAATCAAGGACACCTTATGACCTAAAACTGCCAACCAATTTTTGGTCATGACCCAGTATAGATCTACTATCCATATTTGGCTTGTTGACCTTGTATGTTGCTAGGTAGTAGCTTCGACCCTGATTGTTGGAGGTTGACCTAGGAGGAGTACGACCATCTAAATTTCGAGGACAAAATTATTTTAAGGTGGGTAGACTTGTAACACCCAGTTTTTTGAAATTGGGGTATTTTTGAAAAATTATTATTTTTATTATTTATTAATGGTATTATAGTCATGATATGATTTTTGGTGATTTTTAGTTAGTTAAAAACATTTTCTAAGTCATGACTTATGACTTTGTGACTTACTATTATAACCCTAGTGTAAACCCTAGAGATTTCATAACCTAGAGACTAACCATGATCATGTGAGCCTAGCCATAGGTTTAGAACATCAAATTAGGGCTTTTTAGCCTAAAGGGTATTTTGGTAATTTTCTAGGATTTATTTGGAATTATTTGGATTTATGTGTTTTTATTATTATTTAATTATTGATTAGTGTCATGTTAGTCCCTAACCTAGTTTAGCACTAATCTAGAGGTTAGCTACTAACCTAGAAGCTTTAGGATGGATAATTAGTCATGGGTTAAAGTGGTATAAATATCTTAGGATGCCTTTATGGATATTTTGCTTGAATTACTCAAAATATCAAGACTTTTACACCAAAGTCTTTGCCTTAACCTAGAAGAAACCCAAGGACACCCTCCCTTGCCATGGCCGGCCAAGACACCCCCCCTAGCAGCCACACATCCTATATAATCCCATCAAATCATTCATGAACATTTTTACATGAATTTTAATCCTAGAAAAATCCCATTCCTTCAAACCTACACAACTTGATCAATTTTGATCCAAATTCACTCTAGTCTTTTGTATTGGGACCCTACAACATCAAGGGTGCTAAAGGAGGCTAGCAATCCAGAATTTGGAAGCTTTGGACATCACAAAGTGGAAGGAAGCACATCCCCTCTTTATTGATTTTCCTTGGAATTGCATAAACAGGTAAATGCCCTCAAACTTAGTTAAAACTCTGTTTTTTTCTTCATAAATGCATGCATATAGGACTACCCTAACTGTGGGTCAAGTTTGGTAGGATTTAGAGTTGGTTTGGTGTCCGTATCGGACACGTATCCTAGGCTATAAACCCTTGTTTGATGAAATGCCACAAAGGATTTGATTTTGTTAAAATGTAAAACAAATATTATATTTTGGTAGCCCTTGGCATGCTGATCACGAAACACCATGACTGAGCACGTTTCCATGCTGTGTCCGTGTCCAAAATGGACACGAACTCACTGCACGAGGCTCGCGTGCGTGCCCTGCTACCACGCTCTTCGTGCTCACTGTACAGAGCACTAGGACACGTACAATTTGACATAGACACGGGGGCAATGTCTGCGAACATGCCCCCAAAGTTTCACAGTGTCTCATTTTGTATCGGACACGTAATCATCCACGCACTGGACACGCACTAACAGTGCATGCGCGCACAGACCCAGTTTTCCCACTTGGACACGGCCTTCGTGTCGTGTCTAGACACCACGTGGACACGTAACAGTGTGTCTATCGTGTAGCCCTATATGTGGGCTACACGTGTGCATGACCACGAGATGTGTCGTGTCTCGTGGTGTGTCCACGAGCGTGAGGAACGCGTGCACGACGCTGTGTACGCGTGTGCGTATCAGGATTTACCCGATTGGGTTTTTGAGTGATTGGACACATTATTTCGTATCGTGGTGTCGTGTCAGGCCCCCTAGACACTAGAGGACACTTGGGGCATCAGTTACCAACCTTTAGGTTCGAGCCTTAGCTCGGTTTTGTGTGTGTACATGGGTTTACCATGTTTACCTATGCACAGTGCTATTATTCCAGAATTTGGGATATTCCCAGTTTTTCAAATTCGAATTTCAAATCTATTTTTATTATGATTTATACATGTATATGTGTATTTTCAGTGTATGTATAGGTAGTATATGTGTATGTGAGTGTGTAGGTGGGATTTTAGGGTGTATACATGTATATACATGTATGTATATATGTAGGTGTGTGTGTGTGCATTTGTGTGTGTTGTGTGGGTGCTGTTTCCTGGTTCCAGGAAACTGGAACACACCCCCCCTTTCCTGTCCAGTCTAGCAGTCACTCTCTCTCTCACTGTTCTCTATCCCCCTCTCTCTTTCACTCTATCTCACTCTCTCTCTCACTCTATTACACTCTCTCATTTCCATCTCTCTCTCTATTTCCCTCTCTCTCTCTATATATATATATATATATATATATATATATATATATATATATATATATATATACAACTATATACATTGGTGTATATATAGTTGAGGGTATATATATATGGGCTTATATATATATATATATATATGAAAATGTATATATATGTATATATGTTAGCTATTTATATATATGTATATATATATATATATATATATATATATGTTATATATAGTGAGTATATGTATAGTATTTTATATATTTGGTTATATGGTATACATAGTGGGGTATATATATTGTATATATATTGTAGATATGTATATATATATTATGGCCTATGAATATATATATATGGTGTAGATAGTGTATGTATCTATTGTATATATATATAGATACCTATATGTATCTACTAGTGTCCTAGATACATGGGCCTATGGCCTATGGTCTATGGTTAGTGAGTTTGGAGTTGACCAATAGGCTTAGTAGACCTAGGTTGACTAGCAAGTTGACCCTTGTTGACCATGGTTGACTAAAGTCAACTATTGGTCAAACCATGACCTAAATGACCTAAAAATGACTAGTTTAACTAGTCTGACCATGTTTGACCCAATTACCTTATTGACTAGTCTTTGTTTGACCTAATTACCTTACTGGCTAGTCTTTGTTTGACCAAAACCTTAGTTGGTCTAAGTTTGACCTAGACTTGACCCAGATTGATCATGTTGACTAGTATTTGACTAGTTTGATTAGAATGTTGACCAGGAGTTGACTTTAACCTAGATTAAACTTGTTTGACCTTGTTTGATCTTGTTTGACCTTATTTGACCTAGTATGACTTCCTGTGACCTAGTCTGACTGTTGAGTTGACCAAGAGTTGACTTTTGACCAGATTGACCTAGAATCATGTAGTATGCATTGTATACTTTATTTTTACCATTGTGGATACATTGTGACTTGTATTGCTCTGATTAGGAGCCATACACCTCTCCTCAGGCAGTATATCCTCTTCAGATATTCAGTTATTAGGCGAGTACATTCTCTGACCGTTTCATACTTGCTAGGATTTATATTCTTGCTCTAGATTACTTTACTTGATGCTGACACGATTGTTATCACGGATTGATACTATATGGATCTTTTCATGAGATGTTATCCCCCTCGGGAGCATCAGATACTTTTGTCACGTGTGTTTCACTTACATCATGTATCTCATGCTTCTATTATCATGTATCTTCATGTATCAGCTAGTGACTCATGTACTCTCATGATCATCGAGCCTTCATGAATCTTCATGAATCACTCACGTATCACCCAATTATGGGCTTATCACGAATCTTAACGTAACATGAATGGATCCTTGTGTATTGATTGGGGAAACGGGGGAGTAGAAGTGGACATGTGAATAATTTCAAAGTAATGTAATCATGTGCAAACTCTGTAGTGTAATCATGTATAAATTCTAGCCATTCATATGCCTATCTTGTACTCTACATCACTAGCCACTTACAGTTCTCTATATACAGTAGATATTTCCTTTACAGCTATCTCTTTTACTACATGTATCTTCCTTCAGCAGTTCATGTATTTTACTCTATTGCATGCTTTATATTTCCTATCATACTATGCACTGCGTGAGATGTATTGTGCTCGTTCCTGTCATGACTGGACCTGTTGAAAATATTACAGAGGATGAGGATGAGGCCCTGGTGTCTACTTATTATGGAGCAGGACTAGATGATACTTATGTTGTGGACCCTCATCAGGATCCACCTGCAGCTGAGGATGTTGCCCCAGTAGTCTAGGCTAGTTTAGCTAGACAGTCTTTTCTGTATTATCATTTTGTCTCACATCTGAGTTGTATTTTGAGATGTTGAGATATATAGACTCTTAGACTTATTGTATTATGAGTTGACATTCTAGATGTTATGTATCCTAGACACTTAGACTTATTTCATCTATTCTACTGTTCTCTTTGAGTTACTGTCTATCTATCCATCTTTCATTCTTCTATCCTATATGTGATTGAGATGTATATTTGTTATGTCACCTCCATTCAGAGAGTATATACTGTACATGTACCTTTATATTGTTAGATGATTGACCTAGGACAGTGTTCTACCGCCGACACTGCGGCGTAGGCTGGACGTACCCACTTCTCGTGCCCTTACTCTAGGGTGCGGGTCGTGACAGAGGATATCTGTTCTTGACTGTTACAGAGTTCAAGGTACGATAATCAACACATAATCTTGACGTACCATCCTTCTTTTTTACAAGAAGTATCGGGGCTCTCCAAGGTGATCCACTAGCACGAATGAATCTCTTGGTTCTGAGTTCTTCAATCATCTTGTACAAGATTTCTAACTCTGAAGGTGCCATCCTGTAGACTCCCCCTGACACTGGTGCCGTCCCTGGAAGCAAATCAATGGTGAACTCTATCTCTCTCTCTGGGGGCATACCTAGAAGCTCTTCGAGAAATACATCCGGAACCTCTTCAAAAACTCTGGGAAACTGAACTGCCACTGCTACTGCCATCCATAATACTGGTGGAGAAGGTTATACTTCGTCTCTGAAAAATGAAAACTCTGCCTCATCGGGAATACCAAAAATAATCCTGCCAATATGACAGTCTATTCTTGCGTATTGCTCCTTCAACCAATCCATTCCTAGGACCACATCATAATCGGCCATCAAAAATTCTATCAACCTAGCGGAAAACTCTCTACCGCTAACTACGATTCGACACGAGAAAAATACTTTATCTACTCCCATAAGACCGTTACCAGTAAGTATATTGAGCCTTACTGATAATGACTATGGCTCCAGTCCTATCCGTGTAGCGAATCGTGCAGACATAAATGAATGCGATGCACCCAAATCAAATAATACTGATGCTGGAAAAGAATTGACGAGAATGGTACCTGCCACCACCTCACCTGAAGCTAACTCTTCCTCTACGGTCAAAGCCATAGCCTGACCTTTCCTTCTTGGTGCTGGTCCCCTCTGCTGGTGACCTCTCTGCCTGTTCTGAATCTGAGCTTGGACATACTGTTGAGCCTGAGGCGACAATAGCCTCGGAGGCTGGTACTGCTGCTGCACTGGTACTGGACCCCTAACCGATGGACTGGTTAGGTTTTATTTTGCTCTTCCACTCTATTATAAATTATTCTTTTGAGGCGTTTAGCCGCCGAGCAAGTGTTAGCTCGTGTTGAATTTACATTCCTGTCTGCCTAATGGCTGTAACATGATTGACAGATCCTAGGGTTGATCATGTATGACTTAAACTCTTGCTAGTCTTCATATTTTGTATGACTAGCTTCATGATCATCTGAATATGTAATGTTTGGGATGCCTTACTTTGTATGTCTGATGATCTACCATCTTGTTACATTTACTTGCTTGCTTGAGATTGAGACACTAGGCTTGTTCTTGACCCTAAGAGACAAATGGCATGTAGTAAACCCTCATGCATCTAGACAGCCGTGACCGTATTGCGAGGTGAGATTCACTTCAATGTACGTAGCTGGCTGTGTCTGTCCCTCGCTCTCCAGTATTCTGGTTCTAGGACGTGACACATTACACCAAGAAGGGGGTACATACGTATGACTCCATGAGCTAGTACGGATCCCTTCTTGGGGTACTCGTATAATGTACGACATCTAGGGGAGGGAACATGTGACCACGACATGTGAACTCCGAGGATAACCTAGGGATTAACTAGGCAACTAACTTGGTAGATGCATTGGGTGGAAAGTATCCCGAGATCGTGCCATACTAGCCACCCCAGGTCCAGTCCTGACGTATCGCGTTGGCCGCCACGGATATGGTTTCATTCGCCTATAGCGGATGGCTATATCCGACTTCTACGAGCAATGTGTTATATATTTTAGCGCGGTAGCCCTCCGGGGGACCGGTGCATAATCATTGAGCTATATGTCTTATGGTTTGGCTAGCCCTGCTGGGTTGACACGATCCGGGGATTTCTTTTAATCAGTATCGCGGGGATAACTTCGCCAAATATAGAAAGCCGCAGGAATGAATGGCCGCTTGAAAAATGACTTGACTGTGCCTTGTGCCTTCTATTAGTAGCCGAGGGACATGGACTGTCATGGTGCGTGGTCCAACCCATGTCCTTGTTTGGTTGTTGGATTGGTCTATCGTGCTAGGACAGGCTGTGGACCGAGGTTATGACCGAAAGCTTTTATTATTACTAGTATTATTATTTTATGCTTGGATTTTATCTCACTCTTTTGTGCTCCCTTGTGGTACTTGCTATTCGGGGCTGACCCCGCTGGTTTTGTTTGGCCAGATCACGTAGCAGAGCCTGAGGATCCGACCTTCCTTCCTGATGTCAATAGTGCATATTAGGAGCATGGCTGGCGGGGGACTCGAGTGGGTTTCTTCTCCACCACTCTAGTATCTTTACTTATATTCTGGCGTTTAGCCACCGGCACCTGTTTAGTCGGCTAATCTGAATATTTTATCTTTTGCATAATTTGTAATTAAATCAGACTGCAGCTGAATACAATTATGTACCTATGACTCTCTAGGCTAGCTAACTTATAAAGCTAGATCCCCATGATCATTTTGATGTAGCGTCGGGGACGCCTTACTGCTTTATCTCATATGTTCATTAATTGATGTTTTTTTGCTTTGAATGATTGAGACATAGATGCTCCGTGAGACCATAGGAGACTTGAATGTAGCATGCACCCCCTTGTCTCTTGACAGTCGCGATCGCCGTATAACGTTTGTATACCTCATATGGAGTAGTTGGCCTAGTTCGTCTCCGTATTTCGGTACTGGGACGTGACATATTATACTATATAATGCCAAAAGTTAGACTTCACCGTGAAAATTTTCTTCTAAAAAATGCCCTTACATGTCTATACTAACTAAAAATAGTTAATTAATTTTAATAAAAAACAATTTAATAATTATGAAGACTATCCTTTTGTCTTTCCAAAGAGTCTTTCTAAGTTAACTAAAAGAATGTTAAAATACGTGCAAGGCACGTGCACATATGCTAGTATAGTTAGAGCATCTCCAATCCTATTGTCTTGTTAAGTGTTGTGAGTCTTAGGTGGCTCCTATGTGGCATGAGCCACAAGACAATGTCTTGTTTATGTGGCAAAAATATATCTCAAAAGACAATGAGATAGAAAAACTCTCTCCAATGCAAAAGTATTGAAGAGACAATAAAAAGTATTTTTTTCAACTTCCAAGGCAACTCCTCCACTTCTTCAACATTTTTATAAATATTTCTATTCATAATTGATGATGTGGAGACAAAGTCATTGTGAAGTGCATTGTCTAGATCTAGACAACTAACTTCACATTCTCCTTGCCATGTCATTGCCATGTCAACTTCATGTTTTATTCTACATTTGCATTGGAGAAAATTTTTTGGAATGAAATTTTGTCATTCCTATGTGGCAACCATTTTTTCTAAACTCACAATAGGATTGGAGATGCTCTTAGTGGTAGAAACAATATAATCAAAAGAAACATTGATTTGGTAACCAACTTATGTAATTTTGAAATCACAATTGACTAACCCCTTAGGGGGCGTTTGGTTTAAGTTTTTGTGGCTTGGGAATGAGTTTTGAATTCCTTACCCATGTTTGGTATGTTTAGGATTGAGAATGAGGAGGAAATATGAGGGGCTTAGGGAGGAAAGCTATCCCCATTGACTTGGGAAAGCTATTCCCAAGCCCCCCCGGGTATATATTTGCTTTCATAGGAATGATGTTTGTCTATTTTGTTTGGACGGTTATACCCTCTTTTTATTTTCAAATTTTTAACTTCTATCCCAAACATGTAAATTATCATGAAATTAATAAAGAGTATTAAAGAAAAACTAAATAAATTAATATTTTTATTCCTTTGTAAACCAAACATGGAGATAAATTTTTTTAAATTTTAGAACTACCTATTTTCAACTTAACCAAACATGGGTATGAAAATGTTGAATTCGTTTTCCATGAAAAAGGAATTGAAAACATATTCCTAGAAATACAAAAACTTGATCCAAACGAGCCCTTAATGAATCAGTTAAGCTAGTAGAATTGAGCAAACACCGAAAGGAATGAAGGAATATGACATTCAAGATGAATTTGGAATCCTTGATATTTGATTGCTTTATTAAATGCACGGACACCATATATCAAATCTGACCTAGTTAAAGCATATACATCCATCATCTCGTCTACATGGTTGCTTTATTTTTTTGGAATTTTTATATCAAAATTAATAGGCACATTTTCTTTTTGGTTGAGACAGTTTCTAAATTTATTTTTAAAAATAATATGTAGATAATTCAGGCAAATGTTAAGGGCACCCCCAAATTACTAAGGGCAACCAACTTAAAACTTCAAATAAATTACAAGTTTGACATTTTGAAAACACTAAGGGCCACCCACTTCTGTCAAAGACGGACTGCAGGCCTTGCCTGCAGTCCAAAGTGAATACATGACTGCAGTGCTTGCCTGCAGTCTCCGAATGACGAATTTTTCTTTTTTAAACTTGCAGTGACTGCAGGCCTCGCCTGCAGTCCAAATTGAAGACAGGACTGCAGGCAAGGCCTGCAGTCCGTCTCCATAGCCTCCTCCTCATCCTCCGTCGCCTCCCCCCGCCCGTCGGACTCCGAGATCTCCGCCCTCCTCTCCTTCAAGTCCTCCCTCCATGATCCCCTCTCCTCTCTCTCCTCCTGGGACCCCTCCCTTCCCAACTCCCCGTGCTCCTGACGCGGAGTCACCTGCTCCACCACCAACGCCACCACTCCCCTTCGCGTCGTCTCTCTCCGCCTCCCCCGCCTCCGCCTCTCCGGCCCCATCCCCCCCTCCCTCTCCTCCCTCACCGCCCTCACCAAGCTCTCCCTCCGCTCCGGCAGCAGCAGCTCCTAGCAGCAGCAGCAGCTGCTCGCAGGCTGCGGCGGGGGAGGGGGCGGGGCGGAGGGGGGGAGGGCTGCGGAGGGCTGCACGAAGGAGGAGGAGGGCTGCGCGAAGGAGGAGGAGGGTTGCCCTTAGTAATTTGGAGAGGGTGGTGGTTGCCCTTAGTAAAAATGGGAGAGGATGGTGGTTGCCCTTAGTAGGGTGGTTGCCCTTAGTAATTTGGGGGTGGCCCTTAACATTTGCCATAATTCATTCCCAGTCAGACAGCTGTGGGCCGATTGGAGCCCAGAGCTTCAGAAATTAGGCCGGGCCGGGCCGGCCCGCCTTAACCTATATCTAGGGTTTTCTCGTACTCCTGTTCTCCTGTTTGGAAAAGCAATGGCGGATCGACTTACTCGAATCGCCATCGTGAGCTCGGATCGCTGCAAGCCGAAGAAGTGCCGGCAGGAGTGTAAGAAGAGCTGCCCCGTCGTTAAAACAGGTTCTTTTATTTAATTTCTGACCCGAAATGATTTTTTTTTTGTTTCGATTTTTGATGCCGAAAACAAATTATATGTGTACCGATTTCATGGTAATTAGTTTCTGATACTTTGTAGAATTTTGCTGCTGAATTGATTAGATTAGGGTTTGGCAATCTTAATTTGTCGTGATTGTGCTTGGTACAAGCAGTAGTAGCCGTCGCCGAGAGGAAAAGGTGGAAAATTGGAGCTCTGATACTTAGCGCAAGGATGATTCTATTAGATCTGGCTGTAGACAAGTTTGGTTATATATATAACTTTTTGTTACTAGAACAAAATTGAATAAATGAGTTCATTTTTGTTCACCCACCAAAACTAGGGTGGATGTTCACCCTTCCACTCAACTGAGCAAAATTGAATTTTCATGATTTAATCAGTGAAATTCTATTATGTTTCTCTATTTGCGCGCTTGTTGATCCTAGATTACTGTTCTATTTATTTCGACAATAATCTATAACATCATAATTCTGTTATATGCGAGATTGTAAATAGTAATAGCAAGGTAGTTAAAGGCGCAAGGCGCACTCGAGATACAAAGGGGCCATATCACCTAAGGCGCACTTAAGGTGCGCGTCCGAGCGAAGGAGGTGCAAAATAAAAAAAAAAATACATACATAAATAAATAAATTAGTAATGTAAGAAATAAAACTAAATAACATCATTGTTCTAAATTTTGCTACGTAGAGAAGGTGCGCCAAGGGCCCGCCTAGCACCTAGGCGCCGAACTGTTTTTATTATTATTTATATATTTATATATATGTGGACATAACACACACACACACACACACACACACACACATATATATATATATATATATATATATATATATAAACAAAACTTGTTCTTGGAATGCTTGGTGGGTTTAAGAATGTAGGTGGGAGTGGGGAGGTCCACTGTTCGAGCGTACTGTATTTCAAATTTTTTTCCTCCTCCCCTCCTCTCCTTTCAGTAACTTTCCTCCTCCTTTTCCTTTTCCTTCTTCTTTTCCTCCCTCCTCTCCTCTATCCTCACGCCTCTCCTCCCTCCTCTCATCTCCTCTCTCCTCTCCTCTCCCCTCCCCTCCCCACATCACCACCGCCTCCACCACCACCACATCACCACCGCCTCCACCACCGCACCACATCACCACCGCCTCCACCATGGCACCACCACGACGACCACCACCGCCGTCAGCAGCAGCGACACCACCATCACCAGAGCCACCACCACCGCCACCGGTCCACCGCCGTAAGTTTTTTTTTGATTTTTTTTGAAATTTTAAAATTAGGGCACCTAGGCCCGCCTAGGTTCGTCCACCGCCTAGGCAGGCCGCCTAGGGCCTTTTCGGTGTGGTCGGCGGCCGCCTAGTGCCTAGGCGCCGCCTAGTGCCTAGGCGCCGCCTAGGTCGAGTTTTAGAACACTGAATAACATATTAAAACCAACAAAAATATGTTAAAACATAACCAAATGAACTAGCATAACAACAATAACACTCAACAGAACTAACAAAATTGTATTTTTTCTACCATGCTTTTAGTAAAATTTAGTTTTTCAAGTTCAGTTGTAGCCAACATTGACAACCGTGGAAATGACTGCGTAAAGGCTATTTCTCTGCCTCAATTTCTTTTGTAAAAAAAAATTACATAAGGCATGCCTAGGCACGTCTTTTCTTTGTTACGTTTTGCTGAAAGGCGCGTCTTGGGTATGCACGGAGAAAGGCGCCTCGCCTAGTGAGGTGCTAGGCGTAGATGCCGTGCCTCGCTGCGAGGCACACCTTTGACTACCATGAGTAATATTTGTGGCGCCTATGTTGCGCGGACACTAATACGGCATAGTACGTACACAACGATGCTCACACGACATTAGATTTGGTAGGTCCTAGCGTATTCTGGAATGGCTGTGTCGTGTCGAATACATGCCCGACACAACACACATGGACATGGTACCGATTATTGGAGTGCCATCACTTCCAACCGTGGTTGGACTGTTATGCTTCTTTAAGGTTATCCTGTTAAATGTCATACTTAAAAAGGATTGTGTTAAGTTAGTATGTTAGAGTTTATGTATGGTATGTTGAGATGTGATTAGACTTTTTAGTGATCATGCATATTTCTAGTATTTGGAAAAAAAATGGGGGAAGAGACTTAATTTACATTTTTTGAATAAAAATTCTATGGCAGGAAAACTATGCATCGAAGTCACTTCTGCCGCAAAGATTGCTTTCATTTCAGAAGAATTATGTATCGGATGTGGTATTTGTGTCAAGGTCTGAATTAGCATTTGTACTTGTCTTTCTTCTTTTCTCTCCATTTCTTAATTGTATTATTATTTTTAAGTCTTTACTATCATGCTTTACTGTACACTTCTCTGGATGCAGAAATGTCCTTTTGAAGCCATCCAGATCATCAATTTGCCCAAGGATTTGGACAAAGATACGACTCATCGTTATGGACCAAACACCTTTAAGCTGCACAGGTCAACAGAGATTTGTAACTTACTATGAACATTAAATATTGGCTTCTCCAATTTTACTTCAGATAATATTCTTTAAATCTCTCTTACAGGTTACCTGTTCCAAGACCTGGTCAAGTACTAGGTCTGGTAGGAACTAATGGCATTGGGAAGTCAACTGCCCTTAAGGTGTTGGCTGGGAAACTGAAACCCAACTTAGGTCGATTTAACGTAATGTCCTTGACTTTGTCCGACTAATCTTTTTCTGACTTTACAAATAATTGATATTGTAATTACTCTCATTGCAGAATCCACCTGATTGGCAGGAGATTTTGACATACTTCAGAGGATCTGAGCTTCAAAATTATTTCACCAGAATATTAGAGGATAATCTGAAGGTTAGCAAGTCATTCTTTTATTGTCATGGAACAGAATGCTTGATCTGATTAACATTATACAACCTCCTCCTTCATTTCTTACAAACCATCATGTTTGCAAAACAATGAATATATGGCTTGGAAGATTTATATCGGAATTTCGAAGTTGGTGCTAGCAAAGGGTACCATGGTTGGAATTGTTGGAATAATTGTTTTATGCAATGAGATATTGCCTCTTTCATATCTTACAAACCATTATGTTTGCAAAAACAATGAATACTAGCTTGGAAGATTGATATCACAATTTCAAAGTCGGTGCTAGCAAAGGGTACTGTGGATGGCGTTGTTAGAATAAATATGTTTTATGCAATGAGATATTGCCCTTTTGATTGTGACTGTAGAGTTGGAAATAATAGAATGGTTTTTTTTATTAATGAAGAGAGACTACATATATATAGGAGATGCTAGTCCCTCTCCTATTATTCTAAGCAATGTTGGACTAAAACCCATTAACTAATAACTCTAATATAACACTTAACACCCTCCCTCAAGCTGGAGCATAGATGTCAATCATGTCCAGCTTGTTACATAGAAATTGAACCCGAGGACCCAAAAGAGGCTTTGTGAAGATATCAGCTATCTGATCGCTGGTCCTCACATGTTGAAATTTTATCACTCCCTTTGTATACTCATCACGAACAAAGTGGATATCAATTTCAATATGCTTCGTCCGTTCATGAAATACTGGGTTGGTGGCAATGTGAATAGCAGATTGGTTATCACACCATAGATCTGCCGCTTGAGATCCTACGTCTTCTTCCACTTCTTGCAAGAGATGCTTCATATATAATATTTCTGACGTGCCATGAGCAATAACTCGATATTCTGCTTCTGAGCTTGAGCGTGCTATCACACTTTGTTGCTTGCTCTTCCATAACACTAGATTTCTGCCAATAAATACTGAGTAGCCAGATGTAGATCGTCTATCTGTCAGACTTGCTCTCTAGTCAGCATCAGTAAAACACTCAATACGAGTGTGTCCATTATTCTCCATACGAATTTCTTTTTCTGGATTCTTGACTAGATAACATAGAATTCGGAGAACTGTCTGCCAGTGTGGAACTCTTGGAGAAACCATAAATCTACTTGCAACACTCACTGCAAAAGAAATGTCTGGACGAGTCATGACCGCCAAGCTATGTTACCTGGACTCGGGTACGGGTGTCGGGTACGGGTACATATCCAAGAGTCGGGTCCTTCAAACTCATAATTGAAGGACACACGGACTCGGCTAAAAAGGATCCAAATTTTGGGTATGGGTACGAGGATATGACTAAGGTTTCGTAAAAAGACAACCTGTAATTATAAATTACTAGTAAACTTTACTCAACTAGTTGAATAAGTCCCTAAGGGACTGTCCCTTCAGCTCCCCTACTACTTAACTACCAGTCTATCATATTAAAATAAACTATCTACACCATTACCACATTAAAATAAACTATCTACATCATTACCACATTAAAATAAACTATCTACTTCACTACCAGTCTTTCGATTGTCACCATGAAGGATCTGATTGTCACCATGGAGGATCGGATACGGATTCCATATCCATACCCATGTCCTAAAGGGTCGACACGGGTACTTCTCCTTAAAGTGGAGAGTCCGGATAACATAGCCGTCAAGTAGTTGAGTTTTCCAACTACTCGACGATAGTGCTCTGGATTGGTCATCAGGACCCCTTCGTCTGGAAGTAACTTTGCCCCTGGATCCATAGGTGAGGTTATTCCCTTGGCTTGCATCATGCCTGCATCATTTAGTATGTCCAACACATACTTTTTTCGGGACATTACAATGTCCTGCTTACTCCGTGTGACCTCAATGTCCAAGAAATAGTTCAAGGATCCCATGTCCTTGGTTTGAAATTGTTCTTCCAGAAACTTCTTGAGGCCTGTAATACCATGGCTGTCGTCTCCTATGATTATAATATCATCAACATAGACACCAAGTAGTATCCTTCCAGCAGATGTGTGTCGATAGAAGATCGAATGGTCCTTCTTTGATTGACACATGCCAAACTGAGTAATAACATGTGTAAATCGACCAAACCATGCACGAGGCGATTGTTTTAGATCGTAGAGGGCCTTTCACAAATGACACACTTTATCCTTCCTTGCAACGAACCCGGGAGGTTGCACTACGTATACCTCTTCATCAAGGTTTCCGTGGAGGAAAGCATTCTTGATATCCAGCTGAAGCAGCGGCCAGTCATAGCGAATAGCCAAGGCCATTAGGACACGAACATATGTCATTTTGGCAATATGAGAGAATGTCTTGAAGTAATCCTCACCATATGTCTGAGAATATCCTTTGGCTACTAGACGAGCCTTTAGTCGATCTAGAGTGCCATTCGGTTTAACCTTAATTGTGAACGTCCATTTGCAACCTACTACATGTTTACCAGTAGGTAAGTCGACTAAGTCCCAAGTATGATTCTCTTGGAGAGCTTTCATCTCCTCGTTCATAGCAGCACGCCAACCAGGATGTTTGAGACCCTCCTCAGCATTTTTGGGAATCTGAATCCCATCAATAGTAGCCACCAGAGACTGAGTGTGACTTAAGTCCTTTGTAGCTGTCAACATACAAGGGATGATCACGACATGCACGATGAGGACGAACTGCCAGTTGGGACGGGGGGTCTGTTGGTGGAATAGGCGGAGCTACTAGCGGAACAGGCTGTGGCGAAGCAGTAGACCCATAGTAGGACTCTGTAGGTATCAGTGGCAATGTTTGTGCCGGTGACGTCGGAGCTGACTGAATCGGTGTATGTGGACCATCAGATCGGTTGACTGCCTCGGTAAGGGAGGGCACCCGTAAGGGGACTGTTGTGATTGATCAGGAAATAGCAAAAAATTCTCTTCTGGATAAACTTGGGAAACCGAATCCGTGAATTGTGGGAGTGGAGGAAATTCAAATTCGACAAAGGTAACATCCCGAGTGAAAAAATATATTTTCAAGACGGGAAAAAACATCGATACCTTTTCTGATCTTTGGGATACCCAAGAAAAATACATTGTATTGCCTTATGATCTAATTTAGAAAGAGTTTGGTCGGGTATCCCGAACATAGCATAAGCAGCCAAAGGTTCAGAGAGTCGGAGGAAATGACTCTCGTCCGGAAAAGAGTCTAGAGAAGGGAGTGCTACCATTGAAAACTGACGATGACATGCGGTTAATAAGGTAACAAGCAGTAAGAACCGTATCCGACCAAAATTTTTTGGTAGTACGTGCTTGAAACATAAGAGCACGTGTTGTTTCCAAGAGATGGCGATTCTTGCGCTCGGCCACACCATTTTGTTGTGGTGTGTACGCATAAGAAGTTTGGTGGATGATGCCATTGCGGGCCAAATGACTATCGAGATCACGAGATAAATACTCACGACCATTGTCACTCCGAATTTTTTTGATTGGAACACTAAATTGTATTTTTATTTCAGCATGAAAATTGTACCAAATTTTAAACAATTCAGAACGATTTTTCATCAGATAAACAAAAGTAATACGTGAGTAATTATCAACAAAAGTAACAAAGTACTTGAAATCCATTACTGATTCAACCGGACAAGGTCCCTATATATCAGAATGCACCAACTCGAAAGGAGCAGAAGCAATTTTATTTTGACTCACTAGATAGGGAAGCCGGTGATGCTTAGCTAAACTACATGGCTCACAATGAAAGGAAACATGGATATCTAATGAATGGTACATTTTCTGGAGAACTTGGATTGATGGATTGTCTAACTGACAATGTAACTCGAAAGGATCGAGTTTTACGCCGGCACAGACCACCGAAGAAGGTGCGTCAAACAGATACGAGCCTCCAGCCACATGTCCCTTACCGATAGTCTTTTCAGTTTTCAGGTCCTGAAAAACACAACCATCAGGAAAAAAAATGTTACCGAGCAATACAGTTCACGAGTAATTTGACTAATAGAAATTAAACTGAACGGGTTTCCAGGTGTAAGCAACACAGAATTGAGTGTCAGCCCAGAAGAAAGACTGGCACTTCCACGCCCTCGAACTGTCAGGGAACCTCCATTGGCAACAGTAATGCCAAAAATACGACGGACATGGACATAATCATGTTCATACCTGCGTCACCAGTCATGTGGGAGGACGCACCAGAGTCAATTACCCACTGCCTGAGCTTAACTATGCACGCTGCTGAATATCCGGCTGTGGAGCCAGAAGTGGAAGCATCACCATGACGTAGAGCCTGGAAATCAAGAAACTCTGTATATGAGTCCGAAGTCATCTGAATAGATCGGACACCATCATCAGGAGCATCAGTGGTGATATTAGTAGCAGGTGATTTAGTACATTGCCAATAGAAATGTCCAAGCTGACCACAATTAAAGCATGTGCACGGTCTTCCTCCATCACGACCGCCATTGTTACGCCCCCCATCGCGACCAGCATTTCGGCCACCACGTCGGCCAGCACGACCACCACGGAATCCCGTACGAGCTGTACCAAGAGCAGAGCGATCAGTAGGAGTATCATCCGGAGTGGTCTCAACGACTTTTGCTGCCCGAAGGACACGATAGTGTGCTTCCAACATGTTTGGAACTTCAGATCCAGCAATAATTTGAGAGCGAGCGGAGTCCGCATCAGGGCGGAGAGAGATAAGATAAGTCATGACATGAAGCTGCTCACGTTGAGCCCTTGCTTCATTAATATCCGACGTAAGTGGTAATACGCGGTCGATCTCATCAGATATAGCATTAAAGGCCCGAAAATGGTCCTTATGAGATTTATCTCCCTGATTTGCTCGGTATACACCAACGACCGAGTCATAAATACGAGACAAATCGTGTTTTCCATCAAACGCCGATGCCAGTACCTCCCATAACTCCTTCACTGAGTCCGTATTCTGAACCATGTCTTCCACTATGGTTCCATTGAATTCATCAACTGTGTAAACAGTCGACTATCATCTGTCTCCCATTGCTCAAATATGGGATCATCTTCTGTTGGATTGTTGTCAGTCAGATGTTTGGACAATCGCATTCCACGAAGCGTCTTCACGACCTTCTTTCTCCATGTCGAGTAGCCCTTTGGCCCTTCCAACCGTCGATCAACAAGTCGAATTGAAAAAATAGTCATGCTAGTGCCTGTTGGTCCGCTAGTGTGTTGCTGACACTAGTATCTGCGGCACTACTATTTGTCGTAGAGTCTTCCATCTTTCAGAAGTCCTGATTCGACTGTCAATTTGTTTCTTTTCAACTTGATAATCACATCAACTCTGCCAATGCGCTAAAATCGGAGCCAGAACCAGCACACGCGTATAGGAAGCAGAGAGTGTGAATCACAAGCCAGGACAAAAAGATAACCCATGTTAACCTCTGTTGGATCCTGCTGTGAAGATCAAGGAAAGAAACAAAGATTCATGCAAAACAAACCATATGTAGGGGGGTAGGGGCAGCAGCAGTAGGAGGGGGGGGATCGGCAGCAGCAGGAGCAGCGGCAGTAGCAGTAGGAGCAGCAGCAGTAGGAGAAGGAGGGCTGGGTGGCGGCTAGAGGGGGGGGGGGGGGAGGAGCGGTAGGTTAGGGTTAGGGTTTTGTGGAGAGAGAGAGAGTGGTGGGTGACGGCTAGGATTTTGGCTTTGATACTATGTGGAGTTGGAAATAATAGGAAGATTTTTTTATTAATGAAGAGACTACATATATATAGGAGAGGCTAGCCCCTCTCCTATCATATTATTCTAAGCAATGGGGGACTAAAACCCATTAAGTAATAACTCTAATATAACACTTAACAGTGACTGTTGGCTCTATACTAGATACTTATGTTCCACTTTTGTATAAAGATGTTACGAATACTACATAATTTGTTGCATCTTTTCTTGGTTAAGAGTACTGCATCTATCCTAATTAGTATTTTTGTACTCGATGTGATTTTTAAGGTTCGTTCCATCTTTCAAATCTGAGAAGTAGGATGAGAGGAGACATCACAGAGAACATCGATTCGTTCATATGGTAGAATATCTTATTTTATTATGTGGTCTGCGGAAACTGATTGCAAGGCAAATAACAACTTAAAAACAATTAAACAGATGGCTTATCCATATGATATGAATACATCTTTTCTCTCAGGTGAGGCTTCACCTGAAGCCCAACTACAGGACATATGGCCAAAATTTCTCTTTTAATGAACTTCAAGGGAGAAGCTATTGCCATATGAGTTTAATATTCAATAAACCACATTTGTTCACTGATTTTGAGCAGTTCAATCTGTTACTTGTTGATATGGGTAGAGAATTCTTCCATTGAAATGCCTAATCTGAGTTTTTCTGGGACCAGATTCTAGAGTACATACAATCATGTTTCAGTTGCCTTGGTTCCAGTTTAAGACGTCTTTTGCACCAAAGATTCAAAACCACTTGAATATTCTCTGAAATGATTAATACAAGCTGGTAATTACATCTGGTACCAATGGGATTAGATAGATTATTATTTATTCATATAAATCTTTTTCGCATTTGATGATCGTTGCTGTTATTTTTTTGCACTATTTACAATTGGCTTAGAAATAATCACAATGCAAGAAGTGGTAGTGTCACATCAGATGGTATATTTGGTTATCCGCTTGTCCCTTAATAGTCTGTAGATAGTTAAGTATTGATTATCCACTACCAGCAATTCCAATTTTTCAATATTGGTTTTTTTTTTTTTGGAGAAGTAATATATTGATATGCATTGGCGTTGTACTAATAAAACCTTCTGGTAAAAATTTCTTTATCTGTTAGGTTTGTAATGTCTATGTGTTATCCACCTTCAAATTATGAACTTAATCTATCTCGAGAGAGAGACACTTTTTGTTACTCTATTTTTAAAATCCACAACTGACAGGCGATCATCAAACCGCAATATGTTGATCACATCCCAAAAGCTGTCCAAGGGAATGTAGGGCAGGTGCTGGACCAAAAAGATGAGAGAGATATGAAGCTTCAACTCTGTGTTGATCTCCAATTAAATCAGGTTATTGATCGTAATGTAGGAGATTTGTCTGGTGGGGAGTTGCAAAGGTTTGCCATTGCTGTCGTTGCGGTACAGCATGCAGAAATATATATGTTTGATGAGCCATCAAGTTATCTTGATGTAAGACAGAGACTTAAAGCTGCAGAAGTCATTCGTTCCTTGCTCAGACCCAACAGGTCCAAGTGACTCCTGTCAAAGATGTCTTTCATTCATATTTATATTTAATATAACTTCCATCCTTATTTTGTTTGCTATGAAAATTCTTAACTCCATTTGCCTCTTGTCTACAGCTATGTGATTGTTGTGGAGCATGACCTTAGCGTCCTCGATTATTTATCAGATTTTATCTGTTGCTTATATGGGAAACCAGGAGCATATGGAGTTGTTACTTTACCTTTCTCGGTTAGAGAAGGAATTAACATTTTCTTGGCTGGGTTTGTTCCTACTGAGAATCTGCGGTTCCGGGAAGAGTCACTCACATTCAAGGTAGCAGTGTCCCACAGTGGTTGAAACATGACATGCTTTAGTTTTGTATTATACCTTATTTCACTGTCTTTTTTCAGGTTGCGGAGACTCCTCAGGAGAGCGCTGAGGAGATTGAGACATATCAGCGGTATAAATACCCTACAATGAGCAAAACTCAGGGCGGTTTCAAGCTCTCTGTGGTCGAGGGTGAATTTACTGATTCACAGATTATAGTAATGTTGGGAGAGAATGGTACAGGGAAAACAACATTTATCCGAATGCTGGTATGCTAAAAACTAACCTTTTCTTGGTAAGATTAGATATGCACATGGAAGGTCTAATTGGTTCTTCATGAATAAATGTTTTGATTTCAACAATTGCCTATCGTAATCAGCTGGTAAAACAATTATTCCTTGAGTTGATTTTCATTTCCTCTGACTCGGTGTGTTCTAATTCACACTGTACCACTGCATTTTTACTTATGCTATTCCATAAGGCCAATTCATATTTCAACTGTTAGTTTCCTTCCCACCCTTTCCCCTTTCCTTCAAGGAGTCCACTAGAAAACCATTCCTTTCCTGTCTTTGGCTATGCATTCTGAAGAAAGTCATGCTTTAGAACAGGAACGTGACTGAAGTTCGACTTTTCTTCATTATTGTTGGGTTCCTTTTGCGCCCCCCCCCCCCCCTTTTTTTTTTTCCTTTTTCCCCTTTGTTGATTATAGATAAATGCCTTTTCACTAATCTCTCCTTGTCACAGGAACCAAACACACTATCTTCTGTCTATTCGTTGTTGGGTTATTAGTTGTTTTATTTTGCTCACAGTTCAGATGGAATTGTTAATATGTTATGTGATGGTTGTTGAAATTGTTAATATGCTATGTCCAAATATGTTGGTAATTTACCATGAGTGTTCCGCATTGAGAACCTACAAGGGCAAACAAAAAACCTTTTCCCAAATTTCTGGGGTGGGCTAGAAGCTGCGCAGAAAGCATATTTTCTGGTAAATCCATTTGATACTTGTGGTGTTGCGCCTAATGCATCTGACACACCCATTGAATGATATTTAATTAGGGATGCTGTTGTATGTCAATTATTTTTTAGCTTCTGGAGATGTTATAGTTTAAAGCCTCGTCTCTTAGAGCACTATTACTTTAACAATTTCTTTTTGGTTCTTGCCTTCCATTGTTTGTGTTGTGACGACAGGCTGGATTATTGAAGCCTGATGTGGTGGAAGGCACAGATGTGGAGATACCCGAGTTTAATGTTTCATATAAGCCCCAGAAGATCAGTCCTAAATTTCAATCTACTGTGAGACACTTGCTGCATCAAAAAATTCGGGATTCTTATATGCATCCTCAGTTCACATCTGATGTTATGAAACCACTACAAATTGAGCAATTAATGGATCAGGAAGTTGTAAATCTCTCTGGTGGGGAGTTGCAAAGAGTTGCCCTATGCCTATGCCTTGGGAAGGTATGCTTTTCTGCCAAAAGTAATAGCTTGTTAAGTTTCACTTATTTGTCTTCTCAACAGTTGTTGAAACAAAATTTGGTGTTAATTATTAGTTAAATGAAATGAATTTTGCAGATAAGCCTACATATATTCTTTTGTCTGGTGTATTCACCGACTGGAACATTAATGACTGGCAGGAGTCATGTTCAACTCTATAATGTTTCATAACTTGATGCTTGAGGATTAGTAATATACTGCCAGTCCTTAAGAACTGTTTATGCTTTATTTTATTGCTTTATCCTGCTTCTTTCATGAAATTTTTTGTTATGTTTTAATTAGGGTGTGTCGTTGCAAGCAAGTGAAGTGAAAGTGGTAGAAGTGCTACTTTTTTGTTGTATTTTTATCACTTTTGTTGTTAGGTTACAAGCAAGTGAAGCTTGATTTCACTTTTAGATGTGACGTAAAGTCAAAGTGGGTCTTGTCCCCTTCAAAATTTGGATCTCACATCCGCCCTGTCAAGCTTGAAGTGGGATGGAACTGGCATTATAATAAACTTTCTTTTCTCTTTCTACTGTGACTATGTGATGAGTGTGCAAATTCACACTTTCATTTCACTTGCAAACTGCTAGACATATAAAGTGGTTGAAGTGACACTTTCATAGGGATATTTTTTGTAACCAAACAAGACATCTTAGAAAGCTCACTTCAAAAAAGTGGAGATTTGAAGTCACTTTTTCACCTTATTCTGCTTGCTTGCAACCAAACACACCCTTGGTAACTGACAATGAAAGAATCTTCAATGAATGGTCACTGGGCACTGTTTAGATGATGGGCTCACTCTCCCCCTCAGACTGCCTGGACCCTCAACCACCCCACTCAAAAGTCAAAACACACAATCCCCCACCTACCCAACGCCATCACATGATCCATAACCATAAACTGTCAAATAAAAAACGACACTGCCAACAATAAACCTTTTGTTACTCCTAAACGTACACTTAAAAAAAAAAAATATATGGAAAACAAAAACAAGACTACAAGTTCTAATGGTAAACTAACTTGAAGTACTAATGTAAGGCCAAAAAAGTACAAGTGGACTTATGATTTATGTATAATCTCTTTTCATAATAATTTAATAGATAAATCCCTGATGAACTAAATCCTTACATGGCAACTATTTTTTTCTTTAATTTTTTTAGGAGTAAGGGCCCAATAATCTGGAATTTACATGTCCGAGGTCCAAATATTTGCATTTGAAATAAGGACATTCTTATAGAAATTACTTGCAAATAGATATGGAAACCTTTTTTTCTAACCAAACGATGGACATAAAAAAGTGGGAACCAAACCAAACTGAGTTTTTTACTTTGAATTTATTATACATGACGTCTTTTAGATGTGTAATAGGATTCTGTTGAATAAAAAGAAGAAGATTTTTGTACCGAGTAGATTGTGTAACAATAACTGGGTGTCGTTGTATCTGGTCATCTAGACCAGAAACTGAAAATTCAGAAGGCTAATAATGAAAAATGAATTTAGATAGCTACAGCTGATACTCTTTCAAGATGAGCTTAATTGGATATTCTCTAATCCTATCATTGAACGATCTTTGGAAATTGTTTGTGCAGCCAGCAGATATTTATCTAATTGATGAACCAAGTGCTTACCTTGACTCAGAGCAGCGGATTGTTGCTTCTAAGGTTATAAAGAGATTTATTCTTCATGCAAAGAAAACTGCCTTTGTTGTCGAGCACGATTTCATCATGGCAACTTATCTGGCTGACAAAGTTATTGTGTACGAGGGACGACCATCAGTTGATTGTACAGCCAACGCTCCTCAGTCGTTGGTATCTGGGATGAATACCTTCTTATCCGTAAGTTCATTAGACATTTATCCTGTTATTTTCAAAATTATTTTAAGCATGTGATTGTATTTTAGTTGATGATGTATATCCAGCTGCAATTTGTTTTCTTGTGTATTGTTGAGCGGGGAATTAGGGAAAAGAGAAATAGTTGTGTTTATAAGAATCGACTTAGATGCTAGACCTTGAACCAGCCTACAGGTCTTAACATTCTTTTTAGGCCCTGTCAAGATTGAAGCCATTATGCCCAGTGCTCCAAGTAGTACTGCAGGGATCATAAATGAATTTAATTAGTCTGTCACTTCCCACATCTTTAAACAGATAACCTTCTGTCTTCTGTTTTGAAATTCCCTTGAGGAATACAAAATTATCCAGTAACTCTTTTCTTTTCTGAAAGTTCCCTCGAGGAAAACAAAATTCTCCAGTTAGTCTATTGAGTTGCAAAAACCTTCAGCGATGATATCCAAATATAGCATGAAAACCCTATATTGCCATAGGAGGACTGTGCATCACTATAGGCTTTAACTTTTGATTGTATGCACTATGATGCTCTGGACTAATGAATTATTAGATAATCTAGGTTAATTCCACCGTTCTCAATATCACAGACGTTCTTCTTTGATGTTCATATTCATGTCTTTCAGACAGATCATTTCTTTTCTAAAGTAGTTTCTTTTTTATGTTTGTTCTGTGCTTCAGCAACTTGACATTACGTTTAGACGAGACCCGACCAACTACAGGCCCCGGATAAATAAGAAGCATTCCACCAAAGACAGGGAACAGAAATCTGCAGGGTCGTATTACTACCTTGATGATTGAGGTGTGCCTATGACATTCCAATCAGAGATTTCACCACCAGGTTTTTTTCTTTTTCTTTTTGTCCTATACATTGTCTTCAATTCTGTATAAATACAATTTAACTGCTTGTTTGCCTTTCTCTAGCCTTTTTCAATCTCCTCCTCAATGGCTGCGAAGATACATTATTACTATATGCCATGAAGATCTCAGAGTAGTAGTATAATCTGCTTTACTGGAGGGGAAGGAAAAGCTGCTGCTTTTGTTTTGTTTCAAGGGTTACAAAGACCGGCCGTAGTGAACGCAACTTAGCGATTGTTGATACTCCTGCAAATGGGGGTAAAAGACTACTACAGTTTCATATGTTGGCAAAATACATTTTCTTGTGCTGTGAGGTATTATTTATTATCTCTGGTGGTTGGCTTGTTTGTTTATTGTTCCACCTGGAGGAATAATTATTTCAGTTTCAGTGATGTAGAATAGTAAGAGTACTCATGGTTTGTGCCATGGTTGAGGTGTTATGTATTACTTATATGAGAGTTTTCAATTTTGGACTGAAAGAACGTATCATTGTCAAATATTTGTCTGGCGTACTAACACTTGAGCAGTGTATATGGCTGTGAAAGACCATATATGATTTTGGGATAATAAATTCATTTGCCACACTAAAGAAAATCCAGATTGTTGACACTGCTAAATACTGCATGCAGCAATTGCTACATCAGTACATTGGAGGTTTCTCGAGTTATTTTCGAGTCTAAAATCCACCTTTGCTGGAGATTTGGTATGCCCATCTTCCTGCCTTTGACGATTAAAGGAAAATGGGCGCAAAACCTGTTCGAAAACCTGAAATCAAAATGAAGTTATTCAACTACAGTTGTCACATATTTCAAATTTTATTGTACTTGTCAATGTTGCAGGACGGCAGTTGTCTCCAAAGAACTGTAATGTCAACTTTTGTTTGTCACAAAGGCCCTTTGAAGTTGCATTTTTGACATATTGCTGGCTTTCCTACTGAAATCTAAATGTGAGTGTCAATGCAGCTGTGATTGGCATGTTCCAGTACAACCGTTAGCATATTGAAGTAGGTGTGATGTGGAAGCTAACAGTATGTCGGGAAGGAGCAGGTTCACCAAAATAGCAAATGCCAACGAAACCTATCTAAACACCCACAAATTCTTCAAACACCGGTATAACCCGCAAAATATGTTAGATTGATCACAGATGGAGTTGTTGGTCTGCTCACTTGCAAACTGGCTAAAGTTCGATGTGCCACGGAACCAGAAATTCGAGCTCGATGGCTTGGAGTGGGAGCGGACGTGGGTTGAGTAAGGCATGCTAAGTGTAGGCTGATTCATATGAAAAAAAACAAAAAAAAGACATGAGATTGCATGGTCAAAAGAATATATATATTTATAGTATATATACTGTAAAGCTATGGTACTATAGTCAGGAATATAAGAAACATGACATCGGGTTTAGTAGAGTCCATGTATCATGTCTCAACCAGTCAACCTGATAGTATTTTCTTTTTAAGTTGCAATTAGATAACTCAGTATTTACGAGTATCAGTGGAGTGCAACCCGCTATCAATGTAGTCAAGTAACCTACTGAGTTTAGGTACTTGACATTTTTCTCCTTTTATAGAGCTTCCCAAATTATCTCATTTTGTAATCCGGACATGTTTCCGTAATCATATTTAATGAAACAAGGGAGATTTTCCACCACATCCAGAAAATTATCAAGGTTCTTAAATGCAAATTCCTTTAATTTTTTCGTAATTGCAAGCAAATCATCGCCTCTGTGGCTCTGTGGATCGCTATTTCCAGTACAAGACATTGATTTTAGTGTCTGATTTTTAGTGTGTCGTAGTACCATCTACACGAATACGACACGGCACGGGCTTTTGCATTGTCGTAGAGTAGTTTGAAGCATCTCCGTCGTGTACAATACGTGTCCGACACAACTGAACACCTGTTTTTGACTGGTCCCTGCTTCTGGGCTATTATTCAAATGAAATATGTTGATAACTGCACACACACTTATCAATTTAAGATTAGTTTGTCTATACTTCCTGTAACTCAGCATGCTTTCCTCAGAAATATAATTACGTATGTTTATGTCAAGAACATACAGAGGTCAATATCTATATGTGACTGCATTCTTACTAATGTTTTCTCCTCTTTTATAATAAAAAAATATCAATCAGTTGAATTTTTCTCTCTCATCATAATGGATGTGAAATGCAAGTATATTCTGTATGAGAAGGTTATAGGAGAAATTGAAAACAGAATTGTGTCATTGATAAACCATTATGAACTTAATCCTTTTGGAAAATAATGCACTTACATTTGGTTATGATCAATACAACATAAGACCTTTTTGTTGTTTTGTCTTTCGGTAAATGAAAGTGTGATATACCCGCATCTGTTTCCTCTTCTTCATTTCTGCCTTTCAAAACCCTAGGGGGCGTTTGATTCAAGTTTTTGTGGCATGGGAATGGGTTTTGAATTCCTTACCCATGTTTGGTATGTTTAGGATTGGGAATGAGGAGGGAATATGAGGGGCTTAGGGGGAAAGCTATTCCCAAGCCCCTCTTGGAAATAAATTTGCATTCCTAGGAATGATGTTTGGCTATTTTGTTTGGACGGTTATACCCTCTTTTTATTTTCAATTTTTCAATTTCTATCCCAAACATGTAAATCATCATAAAATTAATGAAAGGGTATTAAAGGAAAACTAAATAAATTAATATTTCTATTCCTTTGTAAACCAAACATGGAGATGAAATTTTTAAAATTTTTGAACTACCTATTCCCAACCTAACCAAACATGGGTATGGAAATGTTGAATTCCTTTCCCATGGAAAAGGAATTGAAAACCTATACCTAGGAATACAAAAACTTGATCCAAACGAGCCCTAAATTATTCGGGTGAAACATTTTTTTTGTTTGCAAGTGCAATTCCACACACAAAAAAGATGCATTTATGTCTTTAAGCACTTCTAGGATTCCAAGGACATTTTGTATGATTGTGAAATTAGGAAATGGAAACATTGCATTCATGCTATAGGAGGTGAAATGGCGTGAATACATAGATAGATGTATCAATTACTATGTTCTTATAAGAGTATTGAAATGATAAAGTGAAACATGCTTATGACTTTGATATGTTGCTTTAATCTGGCTAAAAACTAGAAAGCTACTAGACTTCATACCATCAGCTTAAAGAACTTTAGCTACTGAAAATGTCGATCGAGTCAACTTACATTGATTCTGCATATAACTATAGTTAAGATAAATGTACTTTCTCTGAAAGGTATCTATCTTCCCTTCTGAGAACTTCTACTTATGTAGGTACTCCTTTATACTTATCTCTGAAAGGTATCAATCTTTCCTTCTGAGAACTTCACTTCAAATTTCTAAGTTTATCTGGTTTATGCTGTACTAGTTTCTTTTCTCTGAAAGGTATCGATCTTCCCTCCTGAGAACATCCACTTCGAGTTTCTAAGTTTATGTGGTTTATTTATGTAGCTACTCCTGCACTATATACTTCATCTGAAATGTATCAATCTCCCCTTGTTAGAACTTCCACTTCGAGTTTTTCTAAGTTTGTGTGGTTTATGTAGCTACTCCTGTACCAATTTTGAGATGGGTGCGGCTATCCGCACTCCACCAACTGCTGAGCACACCCCAATATTAAAAAAAAAAAAAAAAAAAAAAAATCATATTCAACCCTCCAATTGCTGAGCACATCCCACTCCTCCTCCGCCCCCCGACCACTCCTCCTCCGCCTCCCGACCCTCCTCCTCGACCCTCCCGACCCGCCTCCTTCTCCTCCTCCTCCTCCTCCTCCGCCCAACCCTCCTCCTCCTCCTCCCCCGACCCTCCGCCTCCCGACCTCCTACTCCTCCCGACCCCTCCTCCTCCTCCTGGGTCGGGGTCGGAGGAGGAGGGAGGAGGAGGGTTGGGGGAGGAGGCGGGGGAGGAGGAGGAGGAGGTCGGTGTGAGACTCATCTCACAGTATCGGTATTTATATACGGATACGTATTTTGCAGTGTATTTCGTATTTTCTTGGTTTTCGGAACACTTTAAATTTTTCTTAACTTATAGATTTTCTCCTTGACCGTCATAACATCAGTATACCGACGGCATACCGCCCGGAAAGATATTCCACATTTTAGATATTTTCGATTTCAGATATTTTTATGAATAATGTTTCCGATATTTTCGTGAATAGTGTTTTAGATATTTTGATGAATAGTGTTTAGATATTTTCGTGAATAGTGCAGATGCACCCTTTTATCCAATGGATATTTGGTTTTGTTTGAATGGCCATGATTGACTTAGATTTTGACATGGATCACCATCCAATGGTCAAAATTAATTTCCCCTTCTTCTATATATACCCTTTCACTTTCTCTCTCCTCTCTCTTTTCATTCTTTCATTCTCTCCTCATTTATTTTCTCTTCTCTCCCCTTTGGAGCTTGCCAAGAGCTTGGCCTTAAGGCTTGGATGTGGTGTCTAACCCCCCTAGGAGGAGGAGTAGAATATTAGGCTTGGAGCTTAACCTAGGCAAGTACATCTTGCCGAATTCATGAACAATATTGTTTTGTTGTCATTTTTGTTTTCTTTGGTATTAAATGCTTAGAATTGTTCTAAAATTATTTTGTTAAGAATGTTTTCCTTGTGATTCTCGTCTATACATGTTTCTAAATTTGGTTAGAACTAGGATTTGATTTTTTGTTAAAATTCAATATTGACTTAGTAGAAAACTCGGTATCAAGAGTGATACTGGTGTTACCATCATGGATCTTGGTCACATATGCATATATGAGGCCCTCACCAAACTTGTATGTTTGGTGGAAATCAGAACCCGTTTCGATTTTTCGAGAACCTATTTTTAGAGTATTTTGAGGTATTGATCTATCAAATCATTGAATTTGTGAAAACTAATACTCCCGTGTTGTAGGGAATTAAATTTCATGCGATTTTGACTTTTGAAAATCCGAATTTCGATTTAAAACGAAGTTTTTATGGCCGAAACAAGTTTTGAGTTTTCAAGACTCAACTTTCTGTGACGGTTCGAAAAATCCATCGGAAATCTGTCGAAAAATCCGAACTTGCACCACTAAACTTGCTGTGACACATCGAAAAATCCGCCGGTAATCCGCAGCAATCCGCCGGATGATCCGGTTAGGCTGTTTTTGTCTGTTTTTGTCCGTTTCTGTCCGTTTTTGTCCGTTTTTGATATTTTTTTCGATTGTAATGAATTCTTAACATGATTAGATGACCTTGTATACTTAGAGAATGATTGTACACCCTATATACACTTGACACTAGCTTATGTTCATATGTTCTCTATACTCACTATGTATTGCTGTCCTTCCAGAGTTATTGTACTTTACAGTCTATGCCATGTCCAATATTTACTTGATAGTGACCCGTCGTGGTGCACTCTTGTACATGTCTTTTTCTAGCTTGCTTAATAGTGGCCTGTCATGGCGCACTCTTGATTCTAGTACATGTCTAGCTCCTTGATAGTGGCTCGTCGTAGCGCACTCTTGCCTTGATGTTGTCATGTCTTGTTGTGGCTTGTTGTAGTACACAATCTTGCTTGCCTTGCCTAGTCTTGCATGTCTCATGTCTAGGATGGATTCTGCAGAATGCCACACCCGGAATCCTAATGAAAATGTTAGGAACTATAAAACTAGCTTGATTATCTAGATCATTGGGAGGTGAGGATTTCCCAGTTACCTGTTGCCCCTTTGGTCTTGGTCTTATATATATATATATATATATATATATATATATATATATATATATTTTTTTTTTTTTTTTTTTGGTCTTATATATATATATATATATATATATATATATATATATATATATATATATATATATATATACATGGGATTTGGAACTATCTGTCATGATGAACACTCTTCCAGCACACCGTCGAGTGGGACACTTCTCTAGGACACATGTATCTTATTACAGTGTGTCTGCTATACTTGTTTTTCTTTTGGCTTGAATCATTCAGGTAGCAGCAGGCAGGCAACTGGAATTGGATTTCTCAAACTTGCATATGTTAGTAATTAGGATTATGACAACCCTAGTTAGCTAAGTATCAAGCCGTACTCATTGCTTAGTCATGACTGATGGATGGAGTCCATTTTCTGTCTAGTTTAGGCTTGTCCAGTTTATCTTAATTCAGTACCTAGCTTCCTGTCATTTCCTTAACATGCTATTTTCTACTACATGTTCGGCTTCACCACATGCTCACATGTCCAGTTTGTCCTACATATTTACTTGCTATTTTCTTACATGTTCTCAGTTTCCTATCGTATACACTGTGGTACCAATTTATTATTCCAGTCTCGTTTACTGCTTTATCTTAGAGATATTATAAATTGCATGCTGGTTTTAGTTCATAGTTTGGCTTTACTTGTGGTACTTGCTATTGGGGTTCTGACCCCACTGGTTTTACATTGACCAGATTAGTTGAGGAGCCCGAGGATCTTCCAGACCTTCCCCTCGATGGTGACCACCCGGAGCACCAGGGTGCTTGAGTGGGTGTTCTTTCTCTTACCCACTCTTTTCTGTACATATTCTTTTGAGGCGTTTAGCCACCGAGCACGTGTTTAGCTTGTGTTTTGGACTTGATAATTGGCCTACGGGCTTAGACATGATGTTATATTTCTAGACTGCAGCTAGAGATAATCATGTATTACTTAGTCTTGCTAGTTCTTCATTTTGTATTACTAGCTTCATGATCATCTATATATTATAGTTTGTGACGCTTTACTGTCTTATATGCCTGATGATCATATCCTTGTACATTATCTGCTTGAATGTGATTGAAATATCTAGAATTTTTGACCTAGGACTGACTGTTGGCTCGTAGTAGTAACCCCCATCTATACAGCTTATACGTTATTTCAGAGTACTGGAGTACTTTGGCATACGTAGTAGCTGGCCTTGTCCGTCCCTACTTGCTAGTATTCTGGTTTTGGGGCGTGACAGTTGGGAGGCGGAGGAGGAGGAGGGCCGGGCGGAGGAGAAGGAGAAGGAGGTGGCAGAGGGTCGGGGGAGGAGATCGATTTTTTTGGGGATTTTACGGTTCTGTTCGACCCTGGTCGGTCGGACACACAACAAAGCGTTCGACTCATCTCAGTCGAACACCTTTATTTTGGTTCGACCTGCTCTTGTCGTACACCCATCTCAGTCGGACACACTACTGTACAGTTCGGTGGTTATTGGTCGAACAATATTGATATATTCGACTGGTGTATGTCGAACAGTTGGGCTGTGCCCGACAGTCACAGGTCGAGCATGTGGTTATCTGGGGTGTGCTTAGCAATTGGAGGGTAGAATAGGATTTTTTTTTTTAATATTGGGATATGCTCAGCAGTTGGTGGGGTGCGGATAGCTGCACCCTTTTGGGATATGTTGTTTGTGATTTTATGTTGAATTATTCGGCGTCATTTTATGTGATTTTCGACACCTCTCCAAGAATCTTTTGGCTTTGCATGAGCAATTAAGTTTTATAGAGGGATGAGGGTGTTCACACCAGGCATGATTGACTGCATACAAACTATACCGTGTTTAAATACGTAATATACATTTATATACAGTGGTCTCTTACTGAAATTTGCATACAGAGGCGTTATCTGGAATAAACTCAGCTTGTTTTCTACATCAATCAGGAAATTTCAAGTCAAGTGCAAATGCAGATTGTAGCATTGGTAGAAATTCTGGTATAATCTTCAAAAGCTTTCCCGTTACGATTAGTAGGCATTAATTTACATACAGAAGTTTGAGTCTCCTCTGACAGACGTCATTTGGATCTTCAGGTCTATATGAATGTTGACAAGACACCAGATAACTCTTGGTTTCGTTATTTGTTGGTTCGAGAATGGGCACAGTTCTGCATATTTTCGTATATAGCGTAGACAGACCTGGACTTAATATGAGGCCCATGAGGCGGCTGTCTCACACCCAAAATGTTTGAGGGAACAAAAGAAATTTGTTATACTATTTAATGTATATAAGTTCAATTATGAACAAAAGTCCAACAAGTTCATACTAATCCTTTTAGTCCGGATAAAAAGATTTTTTTTATATAGGATATCTAAACGTCATATATTAGAATATCAAGAGACAAGTTAGTTAGTCAGGCTAAAGAAAATTTTTGGAGTAGTCGTTAGAATCCTCTCTCATTTTGTTGCTCTAACAATTTATCTTTATTTTTATTTTTTTTGGTTGACAGTACTACTGTATTATAATCGATGGAAAAAAAAATGAACATTATGTTTTGAGAACACCACTATTGGAGTTCGCCTCATGTCTAGGTTGAAAGATTATGCTTGTTTTTACTCTACTTTCCACAGATAGCGTTTCATAGGGGTTAGAACTGTTTCCTGTTGGTATTTGTCATGCCCTATATTTCTTTTTTTAATTTCCTATTATTAATGGGAATGGGTAAATACGTAGTTTTTATTCATGTTGTTACTAAATTTTTATAAAAGCCAATTAATGTTGCTATGCTTCATTTTTCCAGGTGGACCTTTTAGAGCGCAGGAAGGATCACCAAATTTCTCTGTAATGCCTCCTTTGAAGTCCAAATGGGAGCTGAAAGTTCACCCTATATACAGTATAGTATGTTACTTTTCAAGTATTTACAATTTTCATGCATATACTCTACAAAGCCGAAGAGGGCATTATTTGAACTTTTATACTTAGTATAAGACTAAACTACAACTTACATACCTATAATAAGAATAATGTGTGTACATTGACATTTACTGCAGAAACTACCTTCTATCTTGAATTGAAGTGCAAAATGATCACCATTATTACTTTATATTCTATGGCAATAACCTAAGTAAAAGCAAAATCAATAGGACTGTAGATGTGAATGTGAACATTCTAGGTTTAATTTTTCTAGTATCACAGTTTTATCACCTGTTGAAGTTCATGCTCTAAACATAAAAAAATATATATGCAGAAAGTAATCCAACCCCAATTAGCAAGATCTTCACTCTTCAGTTCAGATCTCGCATGGACTCAACCTAAGCTCTACTGCATTAACTTCACTATGTTCACAATTGATGTATAGAATCATCCCTACAAGACTTTGTCTGACTACAATTTCAATTCACTTACCTCTCCAACAGGCCATTTTTGAGATGCTAGGTAATTGACATCAGTAGCATCCATTTCCTACAAAATTTTAAACAGAACATTAGAATGAAGCTTAAAAATTGCACCCAACATAGTGAATTGAAGAGTTGGGAAGTCAGGAAATCCACTAATGTTACTATATCACTATAAAGCTCTCTGATGTCCTTGCTCCCATCTCACATGCCTTTCCTCTGCTAATGGCTAGGAATAATGAATAATCTTTCAAAGAGGCTCACCACAAGGATTTAATTTCTATACCAACAGGAATTTAGGATTTCTCCTAGAGGAAGAAGGCCCATCAGGTTCGGAATTTGGATAGTGACTTCCTGACTACATTTAACTTCTATAAACTCTTCCTAAGTTCTTTTAATAATGTCATTATCCCTTCAAATTGTCAAAGAAACATGGAAAATAATATAATAGCCATGCAGAGTATTCAACACCATGTAGAATGTATAATCTCGAAAACAGTGGCTACTTGTATACTACATGCTTCTGAAGTGTAACAAGTCCATATTGAGGAACTATGGAACACAACCTTCAGGCATTTGACCAATAACTAAAAAGATTATATATAAAAAATGAAAAATTGCTAGGGATCAACTGACTGTGGGACAAATAAGGAATTAAAAGATAAATTAGACAAAGTAATTATGTCATTATTTCATGCATAAAAGAATCATTAAGCTCATAATTTTTCTTATTACATTTTTTGAGTAAGATGGCTATCAGGTATTGGACACTTTTGACATATCATATAGCATGCTTCAACCGTCATTTGAGAATTTCTCCAAGTTAAACTTGTTTATTTCATATAAGACGAGAATACAAACATCCGAAGCTTCTATGGTGAGGACGCACTTGACACCCATGGTTCTTGCCATGTTTGGATCAATGCTGACATCGCTACACCCCTTCAGACAAGTATAAGCTATGATCTCCATCCCCTGAAACATAGGCTAGACTGATGGCTGGAATAATGTCTAGTAACCCTTTGATTTCTTATGTTCTACAATGAAGTCGCCGTCATCTTCATCACTGTAATCGGATCTCTTTTTGGGCTTTGCATCTCCATATTTTGAAGGTTGTGGCTTCTTTGAGCTTTCTGGTGGCTCCTGCTTCAGGGATTTGATTGGGGTTCCGCTTCGTATTTGATGCTGCCTCTTTTGCTTTCTCTCATATGCTTTCTTTGCTCTTTCTGGGGATAAAAGGCCATGTTCCATCATCCTGAATGTAGAAATGGATAAATCTGGTGAAATACACTCGATAACAATTGAAAATGAGTTTGTTTCAAGATCGCTAATTTCAAACTAAGTACCATCTAGACCATGAAGTAATTATAATTATTTGAACTTAATAAGATAGAAATCATATACTTTGAATCATACTGATAGTAAAGTTTTAAATTCAAATAAGCAGGTAGATAATCTAAAAGGCTTAAAGCAACATTTTACAACAAAGAAGCGGATATGATCACCCTGTCCTCTTTTATCTGAAGTTCCTTTGGAAAATAACAATTGCCAACTGAAGACATTGGATTGCCCATTACTTGTATATGTAATGGCATTGGATTGCTCATATATGTATTTTCACACAGAAAGAGCTGATCTAACATTATATCTTTACCCTTCTTAAACAAACTAGTGATGTTAGGAGAATTAGGATAATTCGCTAGAGATTTTCTTCTCTGCTGTAAACAAAACCAGCAACAAGGGATCCTCTTAAAAATATATGTACAACCATTGTGCTTGTTAAACCCATATATGTTGTGAAACCATAGTTCGCAGTATCAACCGATACAAGAATTACCAAAACTGCTGAAACCCCCGAAACCAGCACCCCCCCCCCCCCCCCCCCCCCCCCCCCAAAAAAAAAAACCCAAAAAAACTGCCCTGAAGCTGTCAATTAAGAAGGGTCTGATATCGGTTCCGGTACAATAGTGCGAACCATGTGTGAAACCCTTGTGAAATAATCGAGCATTTCACAACTGATATTAGACTGCAGTTAGGATTTCACAAGGAGTTCAGTCTAATATCAATTCTAAAGATACCCTTTTGAGAACCTAACTGCAGCCTAATATCAACTTCTAAGATACCCTTGGTCTCCGCACGAAAAATCCTAAAACTTTTACTCTCTCTCAAAATTCCGCTTAATTGAAGTCCTATATGAATAAAAATCGTGCAAGTGTAGCTGAGCTAGTCGAGCAAACCACATCGGAGATGTTCCCGTCCATGCATAAGTTGCACAATAGGAGGATTTTGGGGCTTAATTCTAATTAAAAGTATTTTTAGACTTGTTTGTAGTTTGGTGATTAAAGAACCATAGTATGGGTGCCACTTCAGATTCACAATTGCAGCCACGTACATTTTATAATCACCATATTGGAGATCCTGAAATCACAACCACATTATTTTTTAGAACACTGTGTTTTAACCTAGCATAATGATTGGATGTACTAGTGACAAATTGATATAAGTGGTAGATTAAACACGGACAAATAGAATCTTACCAAAATTCAGCCATTTCACTAGTTGGGATCTGGTTTGACAAGGATTCATAAAATATCCTCAAGGGTTCTCTCTGCCAAGGAAAACCCACAGTTGTAAGAATAATATAATTGCCAATCAACAAACTTATCAACCAAGACAATTAGATAATCAAAAATACAGTTGTAAGACCTCTTCAGGAGGATCATGCTTCTGGCCAGGCAAAGTATAGACCTTCCTCTCAGATTTTGCTTTAACTGTGGCTGTCTTAGTTACAGTCTTTGATGACAAACTTGAAGTCTTTTTTTTCACCTATTTTCACAGCCAAGAATTACAAAAGAGAGAATAAATCAGAAATGACACAATGCAATTAATGAATGAGCATGAAATTTTAGCACGAGTCTTAATAAGTAAAGACTGCAGTTCAAACCGGTGCAGTAAGATCAAAGAACAAGACACCAACATTATGGTACAAAGGAAATTGCACTAAAAAACTCCAAAAATTCGGTTATCTCAATATCTTAACAGAAGAACTTTGAAAGTAGTCTGTAATCAACTCTGTTGCTTCCTCAAGAATCAGTTAGTTGATTCTTTGATCAGTAACGAATTGAGTTTCTAGTCAGTTCTTTCCTGAGTCTCTGAGACACTTAAAATACTTTTTATGGAAGGACATGAAGGGCATAAACTCCAAGTTGGTGAATAAAAAACCAAATTACCAACAATAAAACCACAATTTCAAAATATGTTATTATACATCACATTAGAAGACCACAAACACCAAGACTGAGTTTATAACAGAGTTGTCGAATAGTGAAATACCAAAACATCACCATTTTATCTTCCATATCAATGAGGGAATATAGCACGAAATCTAATAAAATTCCACTAGTCCCCTCATATGTGCAGCTCAAAATCTCTAGAGAAGCCCAAATCAACCATAAAACTTATACTCCAATCACAACACTAACCAAATATACAAAGTCTAACAGTCAAACCACAAATAACATTCTCTCTATTATCAAACAAATATTAGTATATTATCAAACAAATATTAGTATATTAGTATATTATCAAACAAATATTAGCATATTACAAACACATAACATTCATGTTGCATGGACACGAACACGGCACAGTACGAACATGGTGACAGTGCGACACCAATTTTGGTGTGTCCTAGCACATTTGAGAGTTGCCTGTGTTATGTACATTGTATGTCCAACAAAATGTGATAAGGCACACCATTTATTAATGGACAAATTTATAGTTAAATGGGTAGTTGACTGAATACTATCATAATCATGAGTTTTAGCTTCCTGATTAGTCGAATCAAGACGGACTAAGATCTAATTAAGTCAGCCTTCTCAAATTGGCACCTCTAGAATCTATCTACAAAGATGCCGATAATTTAAATGAAGAACAACTGTATACTCATACTACCAAATAATTGCACATTTAAGCAAATTTGCCAATGAAAATGATGAACCAACACCAGCACAATAACATCCAAGATCTGAACAAATTCCTACTAATTTCTCACATGATCACCTGAAAAATGCCAAATTTAACTAAAAATAAGCATCATCCATATCTAGAAAGAGTAATGCTATATGTACCTCCAATTTATCCCTCCTTACGTGGCAGCCTATGTGGCAGTCTATGTGGCATGAAGGTTAAATGAGTTCCTCTCATTTCCTTTTTTACTATCATCCAAGATTGGCTCACATTTCCTTTTTATTGTAAATGAGTTCCTCCAAATTCTCAAATGGGTGTCTTGAAAAACTCCAATAAACTAAAAAAATAACAGAGGAATCAAAATTTTACAATTTCAATTTGCCACTGAAATCTAAGATCTGAGCATATTGAAACCGATTTCTCACATGGGCACTGAAGATCTCCAAATTTAACTCAAACAACCAATCCTCTGATTCATCATTCACCAACCAATACATAGATGATCACCATAAAAATGCAAACTTTAGCACAAATTATCAATTGGGAATCTTAAAAAAAACCGAAAACTCAATTTTTGATTGACACCTCAGATTTAGAAATCACAGCTACGGATTTCTTCTTCCCGTCGCCCAATGCCAGCCCTTTCCCCTTCATCACAGCTGCCGAAGCCATCACTCCGGTCTCAATTCGACGGACGAGATCTGTCGATCTCTTCTTCTTCTTCTTTACAAATAGATTTATTAAAGAGAAAAATTAATACTTATACTTATACTTTATATATATATATATATATATATATATATATATATATATATATATATATATAGTCAAATATTTTTTATAAGCTTAAGGTAGAAGATATTCTTCAACCCCTCGTTAGATGTATACCTTTTGCGTAGAAAGACATTTTAGTCAATTTTAGCAGTTAAAGACCCCCACAATTAGTGACTTGCTCGGAATAGGACCTCCCGTCTGAGAGCCGTTGGAAACAGCCGTTACTTTCCAAATTTTTTGAAAACTTTTAATGAAACATCCAAAATACCCTTTGTATTTGATCTATTTAAGGCTGAGGATGTTTGGGGCTTGGGAGAAATGAACGGTCGGGGCTTCCACATTAGCTTGTCGTCGTCGCCACAGTTGCTTGGGGGTTGTACACAAGCCTTAATTTGTTTTTGTTTTTTTTCTGATTTTTTTCAGTTCTTCTATTTTTGCTAATTTATTCCCAAAGTAATTTGTTCTCTTTTCTAATTTTTTTCGAACAGATTAATCCAAAGTCGAAGTTATGCCTTCTAGCTCGCAATCTTCGTTCTCACGACATTCAAGTAGAAATCGAGGAAAATTTATTTACTGCCATTGTGGATCAATTAGTCCATTGAAGACTTCGTGGACGCAAGCAAACCCTGGAAGAAGATTCTATGGGTGTGCAAATTTTCCAACAAGTTCTTATGGATTTCTACTATGGGAAGATGATAAACTTCCAGAGTACTATCAGACTCTAATGTGGAATTTAATGAAAGAATTGAAGTAGTATCGAAGCCAACGTTTAATTTCTGCTAGAGAATCGACAGTGGCGATGACGACAAGTGAACGAAGACCATACTTCAACATGCATATTTTGTAATTTGTTTTCGGTTTTGTAACGTGCATAGTTATGTTTAAAATTTTTGTATGACGATTGCAATTGTTGAATGAAGTAATCTATGTGGAAAAAAATGTTGGTGACATTGTTAGCATACTTCAGTGGCATAAACTGAACCTGAGAGTTCATATAAAATGAAGAGAGTTCATATAAAATGAAGAGAGTTCATATAAACTGCAGTAAACTGCAGTAATCTTACATTCAGACGACATTCAAACTGCAGATAAAAGTATACATTTTAAGCACATAAATCTTCAACACATCTTCAAAACATAAAGTATACATTCAACACATAAAGTATACATTCAGACACATCTTCAACACATTTTAAGCACATAAATCTTTCAACAAAGAAGAAAATCTTACATTCAGACCACATCTAAACTGCAGATAAAAGTATACATTTTATGCACATCCAAACAGCAGATAAAAACTGCACAAAAATCTTCAACACATAAAGTATACATTCAGACCAACATCTTCAACACATCTTCAACACATAAAGTATCCAAACTGCAGATAAAGTATACATTCAGACCAAGAAAAATCTTCAACACATAATGTAATGACCCGCTCCGCCCTAGCGGAACGCCGATTCAAACGGCAAGTGCAACGACTCAAACGAGCCGTCGACCCGAAAAGTTGGCATCGACCTGATGAAGAATCGATGCAAGGCTTATATTGGCCCGTCAAGATGAATCCAGACTTAGACTTTCAAAGGCGCGCTCGGAGTATCGCTCGGCCGATGCGAACATCGCTAAGGTGGGTGGCTCCGATGAACCCGTCTCTGCTTAGCCTAGACACATAACAATGCGGACACTATCACGAGAATCGCTAGGCGATAATCCCGCGCATGCTAATAAATGACTCAACGCACCTAGCTAAGGGAATAATCCCATCTTGCATGCTTGTATAGAATATGGAAGGAAACACGACAAATATAGAAACTCTCGTACCGCGCTCTACGCTCGTGCTAAGGCACCAGCTTACGCTCAAGTTCCTTACGCGTTCAACAATGAAACAATGAATGAGTTACAACAATAAAATGGAAGACTATCGACATAGTCGTTCCGAGTAGAGTATAGCAACATTGAAAGACTTCGGGACCGATGGATCGCCAAGGCGACTCCCGCACGGGGAGTTGCATAATGTATGAATGAATGAATGAATACATGAAACATGAATGAATGAACCAACAAGTGAAAGAATGCCATGAAAGAGTGAATAAAAGATAAGACATGAAAGACGTTAGCGACAGGTATGACGGGCACGTGCAACGGGGCTCGCTACCCGCGCTGTACGGACGCCAACCTGGTCGATAACGTATTATGGCTCAAGATAGCCGCTATGTTAAATGACAAGTAAAATACGAAATGGTCGTGGACAAACGGCACGAGCGAGGGGTGGCGAATGCTGTGACCGTAAAGAAAAAGGGATTCCGCGGCATGATCAAAGGGGAGATATGTCGGCCTAGGCGGAATCAGACATGGGGCTTACGGGCTGCTTTGAGTAGGGGCTCGGCCGCTCAAAGAGACGTAAGGCCAGGCATTTCAAGAGACTATCAAGGTGTACCAGCCATCACGCTTCGATAGGTGAGAATGCCCACGTGATATGTCCAAAATGGCTTGTAAAGCCAGCGACCCATGCATGTAGATTAAGTGGACTATGCTGGTGGCAATCCACGTGCAAGTTCTTGCATTGAAAGAAGTAGTCTAAGTAAACTACATGAAGTGTCTCCAGAACATGCTTGAAATGTAATCTCCTGAACATGCTCGAAATATAACACTCCTGAAACATGCCCGAAATGTAACACTCTTGAACATGCTTGAAATGTAACACTCTGAACATGCCTGAAATGTAACACTCTGAACGTGCCTACGACGTGCTAGAACATGCATACGACGTGCTAGAACATGCCTACGACGTGCTAGGACCCGAGACATGGACACACCCGTAACATTGAATGTTTACATGAATCACGTAAAGTTACTACATGTGAATTATTGACTAACTTGGTTTACCTTGGACAGGGAAGGCCGGACGGTAGGTATGGGTAAGTCGTGTATGTATTTTCATGCGACACTTAAATTTGGCAACACGAGATAGACTATGGAATATGCCATGAAACTGATCCTAAGGTAAGATTAGAAAGACAATGAATGATAGATGGTGCACAAAAGTAAATGGAACGTATTTGGTAATGATAGCGTTGTGGGCGAGCTAGCCTCCCCACCAGTGCATAACAATGCACTGATAAACCCACAGTCTGCTTGCAGGAAGCAGGAAACGTCGGCGAGTGCGGAGCTTTCCTTGAACGTGCTAAGGCGCGGAGCTATCTCTGGGGCCTTAGAATGTTGCAGAAGCTGAAGCACCCTATACAGGACATAATGTATCGGAACATCGCCATGAATCATTCCATGTTGTAAGCCACTTGGCACGCCTTTTATGTTTCAGAGGGAGAGCTTGAGCGACTTGTAATATCGGTCTAGCGTCGCTTGTAAACTTCTTGAATATCAATAAAGAGTTCAAATTTGCTTATACTTGTGTTCATTTACTTTCCGCTGTATTGGGGACACTCTGTGCGACTCTGTGGCCTAGCTTAAATCGGCCATTTCTGGACTTGGCCTTGCACGGGCGCAACCTAGGCCCGTACGGCATCACGCCTTAGCGAGGACGATCGCTCCTACGGGAGCGGGGCGTGATAGATTGGTATCAGAGCACGGCTTTACGTCCTTGGACTTCACGTCGATTTCTCAGTTTTGAAAGCTCATCATTGGAAAAAGAAGTGTACGCTCTCTCTCATTGTGCCTTGGGATGTTCCATACAATAAGTCTAATATTTTCAAAAGCTCGTACAAGTACTCGGTTGAACGGGATCGATAGGCGAAGGCCTTTGTGCCGAACCACAACGTACTTGAGTTGGAAGGAACCGATGCTAAGAGTTAGCAAACGCAGTGCGTGCTTGAATGAGCTTACGCTGACAGCAAACAAGTACACGAGACCAAAGTATAGTCCGCACGGGATAGCTATGCACACGGCCTTCTGGCTAAGTTGTGCCGCGTGTCGCGCACCTCGACTTTTGGGTGCAATCGGGTTGTGAGCGATATCAAGTATCGCTCGATCAAGAACGGAAATACACTTTGAGTGTCTATCGATAGGAACGCTATCGAGTTAACGCTTAGGCGTACCCGAAAGATTGGCTTGGATTTTGAGGATTTATGTGAACGACTTAGTACGTCGAGGCGACGTGAGCGATTACGCTAGAGATTCGTCGAACGAATCTGAAGGATGTCTTAGCGCACGACGCGAATGTGATTGAGGATTAGATCGTGTGGCCTGAATCCGAGTGGTGTATGTGATAGGTTCGGAGAAAAATAAGAATGAGTATCGACGACTAGATCGTATGGCTCGAACCCTGAGTGGTGTATGGACGTCATAGAAATTGTTCGAGCGAGACTAAAGGATTTACGGATCGTACGAGTATGTCGGCAAGCGATGCAATCGTACAAAGCCTTAGAACATGTCCCGCTTAGTTGGTCGTGACTTCAAAAGTCCCAAACGAGATGTCGCTGGACAACTTGTCACTGGGCAACGCAAGTTAGAAAATGGTTCGAAACGATGAATAAAAATGAATGTTCTTGATCGAGGAAACTTAGAGGGTCGCGCGTACGATTTCGGATTGATTCAAATGAATTGTGACTTGAGTTTGATCGAGGAAACTTGTAATATCGGTCTAGCGTCGCTTGTAAACTTCTTGAATATCAATAAAGAGTTCGAATTTGCTTATACTTGTGTTCATTTACTTTCCGCTGCATTGGGGACACTCTGTGCGACTCTGTGGCCTAGCTCAAATCGGCCATTTCTGGACTTGGCCTTGCACGGGCGCAACCTAGGCCCGTGCGGCATCACGCCTTAGCGAGGACGATCGCTCCTACGGGAGCGGGGCGTGACACATAAAGTATACATTCAGACCAATATCTTCAACACATAAAGTTTCTCCATTGCATTTCTTCATTGCATTTCTTCATTGCGTTTCTTCACTGGTAGATAAAGTACTTCATTACAGCAGAGCAAAATGAAGTAAAAGTTTAGCACATCCACAGAATGAGATAGGGACTGCAGCCTGACAAAATGAAGTAAAAGTTTAGCACATCCACAAAATGAAGTAAAAGATTAGCACATCCAAAAATGAAGTAAAAGATTAGCACATCCACAAAATGAAGTAAAAGATTAGCACATCCCATGTGAGCAAAATAGGCACAATAATCCTTCGAAAGATTAGCACATCCACAGATGAAATGAAGTAAAAGTTGAAAAATTAAATGATGAAATGAAGAAGTAGGAACCTGTAGCATGACAAAACGAGGTAGGGACTGCAGCCTGACAAAATGAGATAGGGACAGTGGCTCAGAGGAGTTAGTGAGGTAGGGACAGTGGCTCAGCAGAGCAAAATAGAGCTGAACACATACATAAGCATAGCACCCCACAGAGTAACAAAATAGAGCAGTTCACACAAAATATGTGTCTCACACAAACAGAGCACCAGAGCCCCACAAAATAGCCCCATAAAATAGAGCAGTTCACACAAACAGAGCCCCACCCACAGAGCCTTACACTCACATACTCTAAATCATCATTGCCAACTTTCAGAAAGGGTCACCAAAATAATAAAGACACTTCACTTGTCTACAACCTACGAAAAGATGAGTAACAAATAATTAAAATGCACAATGTAGTATAGACAAAGAATAGAAGAAAGACAAACATATGCTGACCTTCATGAATTGGGGGTTGGATCACCATGACAAATATGTAGGGTAGACTTAGAAAGCCTAGGCCTACCAGGCTTGGCCTTTGGCACTACCACCTTCTCCTTAAATTCATTTTTGCAGGATCTAGTATTATGTCCAACTGATTTGCAGTTGCCACATGTCACAGTAGCTCTTTTGCATTTTTCTGCATTCTTACTTTCTTTAATCTCATCAGGTTGTTTCTTCCTACTTTTTGGCCTTCTTCCAGTAAGGCTACGAACCACAGGAGGGATCATAGGCACAACCCCAGGTATGCGTGTCACCCCCAATTTTCGAATTAGGAGTATTTTTGTCATTTTTCAAGTTTTATAATTTTTAGGAATTTTATTTGATTTTATGTGATTTTTTGGGATTTATTTGGTTTGGTTTGGATTTTATCCAATTCGGACTCAAGTTGGAGACCCGGGTAGCCTGGACCCTAGTGGGACCCACATACTAGCTGGGCTTGGCCCACATACCATCATAATTAGGTTATAAATCATAAACCCTATTTCCATGGTTTAATTAGTCATTTTAGAGCTTGACTAGTATTTAGATTTTAAACCGAAACAAACCGAAACAAACCCGAACCAACCCAACCTAAGTTTAATGGGTTGGAGGGTTATTGGATCATACCCACAACCCAATAACCCCCCCCCCCCCCCCCACACATGGCCGGCCAAGAGTGAGTCCCCCCCTTTTCTTCTACACTAAGTCACAACTCTCTCTCTCTCTAAAAATCCCTTTTCTTCCCAAACTCCTTCTTCCCTACAAGAAACCTATTTTAGGTATGTCATTATTTCTATATTTATTACTTCTTTCCATTTATTGTCTTCACAATTATTGTAGAGGAGAAGATTCTCCACCATTTGCCCATAAACTTGTAGGTTTTCCCTAGAAAATCTAGGTTAAGGATTATTAGGGATTTATATATATATTGAATGGTATATATATATATATATATATATATATATATATATATATATATATATATATATATATATATATATATATATATATATATATATATATATATATATGTTTATAGGTATTTGTGTGTGTGTAGGGGAAATGGTAGTGGTGGTGTTTGTGTGTGAGAGTGGTGGTGAGAGTGTGTGTTGGTGTGTGTGAGAGTGAGTGTGTGTTTGTGTGGTAGGGAGAGTGTGTGTGAGTGTGTATGCATTTACATATATATATCTATATGTGTGTGTGTCTATGTATATATATGTATATCTATATATGTGTGTATATATGTATATATATAGATAGAGGGATGGATATTAGATTATATATAGGTGTATATAGATATATATATATATATATATATATATATATATATATATATATATATATATATATATATATATATATATATATATATATATATATATATAGATATATGGATAGATAGATATATAGATAGATAGGAGGATATATATATATATATATATATATATATATATATATATATATATATATATATATATATATATATATATAGAGGAAGTAGTAGAAGGAGAAGAAGAAGAAGACAGCAGTAATAGCAGCAGGGAGCAGCAGCTCCAGCTGCTACAGTAGCAGTAGCACTGGCAGCAGTGCTGCCAGTGAAACCCCCCCTTTTTTCCAGCCCTTTAAGCCCCTATTTTACCCCCCATTAACCCCCATATATATATATATATATATATATATATATATATATATATATATATATATATATATATATATATATATATATATGTAGGATGATAGTTAGATAGGAAGAGGAAGAAAAGAATAAGAAGAAATTAGAAGAAGAAGGATTAGAAGAAGTTAGAAGTTGAGAAGAATTAGAAGAGTTAGAAAAGAATTAGAAAAGGAAGAATAGGAAGAAGATAGAAGAAGTTAGGAGAATAGGAAAGAATGAGAGAAAAGAAGATTAGAAATGAGAGGAAGAGTTAGAAGAAGATGAATTAGGAGAATAGAATTTAGAGAAGGGGAATTTGAAGAGAAGGGAATAGAAGAAGAAGAATAGGAAGGAAAGTGGGAAAAATAGAAATAGAGGAGATCGAGTTAGAGGGTGAAACGGAGCTCGGAGTGTCGGAATGAGTTGAAACTTGGCGTGGAGTTAGAATACGTGAATTAGATTCTGCGGGTAGGTTCCCGAGTGGAAATAGGGGTCGTAGGGCGCCGGTATCGCGCCGTACCATTGCGTATCTTGAAATATTCAAGATACCGGCAATAAGCCGTAAGATGGACTAGATGTCCACTTTACTTAGGTATCTTGGTAGGTAATATATGTATAGGCTAGTACCTTACTACCCTAGGGAGCTCAGGTCAAAATACCAAGCGTAGGTAGGCTAACTAGGTTTCTACCTAGGCTAGAAATTTACCTTAGAAAAGGTAAATTAGAAAATTGGCCTACGGCCAAGATTTGAGTTTCGAAGTCCAAGATGGACTTGGATATGGGTTGTAGAGGTTGGTAATAGTTAGAAATAGTCGCCTAGACCTAGTCTTGACCCCGGTTGACTATGGTTGACTTTTTAGACCAAAAGTCAACTATGGGTCAACACTTTACCCAATTTAGTCCCAAATTTCATTAGACTTGTGTAGTTGACCAAAAGTCAACTATTAGTCACCATTGACCTAGAATTGACTTAAGGTTGACCAGAGTTGACCAGAGTTGACCAGTTAACCAAAAGTCAACTGTAAGTCAACCGTTGAACTCAAATCGACCTAGATTAATTCCGTTTGACTTGCATTGACCCAGTTTGACCTGGTTAGGCCTAATATGACTTAGGTTGACCTCGTACAGTCTAGTTTGATGTGTCTTGACCTAGAATGACTTAATAGGATTTAAATTGTCTTGACTTTATTTTCTAAGCATAGTATTGATACGTCTTGTTCTCTATAGGTCCTCGAGACGCTACATTTGCTCCAGTAGACATATCATACCATATTTCAGGCGAGTACATTCTCTGACACTTTTTCAATTTACGATGATTGTTATAATTCATGTAATTAGTGTAGATATGCTTGTTCTCGACACATTGGTCACACGGATTGGTATTCATGGATCCCGACATGAGATGTTATTCCTTGTTATCTTGGTATATCTTGTGCAAGCCCCCTTGTAGTTCTTGTGCAGTATATGGACACCTGTCACGCCCCGATCCGGAAAATCGCTCGTCCTCGCTAGATTTTATCCGAATTATCGTCTTCGCTGGGGCGTGATGCCGCACGAGCCTGGAGTTGCGCTCGTGCAAGGCAAGATAACAGTTCATATAGTGTTTATCCCAAATTGATAACATAAGCAGCGGAAGGGAAAACATAGTATAACATAAGAATCTCTTTTATTCATAATGAACTGAAGGTTACAAAGGCTCTTAATAGCCCAACATAAAATGTCAATTGGCTACAACGCTCATGATCTCTCTAGCTCACAAAGGATTACATTGTTCCATACATTATGCCTCTATATAGCCACCAAGTAGTCTTCGGCCGAACATCTTCATGTTGCAAGTCCGAACGCATATGCGGAAGCTCCTCTTGAACGCCAAGGACTCCATACCTCGGCACGTCCAAGCCAAGCTCCGTCCCGAGCCGATCATAACCTGACCTGCACATAAACTAGTGGGGGATTAGTGCTTTTATTCTCGCTTCGCACTGATCGAGACCCGCTCGTACCCAAACCAAACACTAAATCAACTTAGTGAGCATGCATCTTAAATTGTGATCTTTCTATTTAGCCTTAGGATCGATTTCATGGCAACACTTAAACATAGCACATTATCATAAATGTGTCCCATACCATGTTCCTGTAGCAGATACAGTTAGCCATAATATGAACGTAAATATAGTGTTTGTGCTCATCTCCGTCCCATATTGCCTAGCCTGCACGGGTTAGAACTTAACATAGAATCATATCATTCACGCAACAGCCAACCATAAACTTAAACCATGCATAAGGGTCGCAGGCCCTGCACCTGCACCTGACTCTTATCTCAGCCCACCGGCCCTATCTATATGGAGGTCACGGTGTTTCGCACCGTAATGGACTTGGCATCTCTTATGTGTAAGCCTACAATCGCTTCGATACGGGTTGCTAGCCCAGTATCCGAAGGATCCCAAACTTACGGATATCATAGCTTATCACAGCACTGGACGGTCGCAATTCGTCCGAATGTTGTGCACCATAAATACCACACATAATTCCCTCCTAGGCCGAACGGTCCCGGCGCCCCGGCGTAACCGTTCGAGGGAAGCCGTACCCGTGCACGGGCCATCCGAGTCCATTGACCATGCAATACGTACCATATCATACAATCCATAGCATACCAACCGATCATGTATTCCATAAACATAGTCCCTTCCATAAACATATTCATGTTCCGACGGCATCATGTCCCAACGCATCCGTGTTGATGCACGACGCCCAACGGCTTAGACTTCTCGTGCTTATATTCACGCATCCCATTCATAATGTTATTCGTATAGCCTACTTCCGTATTTACTTAGTCATTTCCTAGTTTCTGTGCACGAGGGCACGCTTAACGCCATAGTCAATGTTCTACGCCTAGTGTTCAATGTTCTCGGAGCCGTACACATGATACACGTCTCATATTGTCTTTCAATGTTCTAGCATTACCGCCCTACCGCGACTCGTGCACTCGATGCACGTCGCTTCAATTGTTCGATTGTTCAATGTTCTATCTTAGTGTTCAACACATATTTAGACACTTACTCGCCGAGCCACGCTCGCTAGCTCGATACACATCTTACGCATACAATGATATCTCTTATTAGACGTAAAGGAATAGGGAGAGAGAGTCAAGAACCCGCCCACCTTAAGTCGATACGCCTTGCCGCTTCGCCGATTGAAGCGTCCCGCTTCCATAACTCGATCGCATAGCTAACTCTCAGACTTAGCCATTCCTTTGAACTACTCGGTTGATTTGGCCTATTGTGTCCATGCCACAATCCGTTGCAAGGCCATGATTTGGTTTTGCGGACACTTCATTGCATAAGGCAAAATGCCGACCTCTTATCGTCCAGCGTAAAAGCATAGCCTGCACACCAGATCAACTAAAATCAGCACTTGCTCAATGGGACTTATTCTTTACATCGATTCGATTCATAGATTCCAATCGACTCAAAGCTTACCTTTGGCCAACGTAACTCTTGCATCGATTCGCATCGATACTCATCGGGTCAACGCAACTCTTCGAGTCAACGACTCATCATAATGCACCGTGCGGAGTGGGGCATTACATAATATACCACTCAAAACAAGGTTCGTCCTCGAACCGAAACTAACACTCAATCCAAGTGCCCCACATAGATCGTTTCATGATCTCGTGCTACTATCGTTGGAATCATACAACTTAGTTTGGATCATACACATATTTTAGGCGTCCCACCAATATATGCATTTCAGCCAAGCTCGGTTGTAGGATGTCGGAATAACTAACAAGCTCAACTTAAATTCCTCAAGCACTGATCATTCTGTACTCGACTTAATCAGACCTTAGCACATATTTCTAGAGTCCTGCCCGCAAACATCTTTGCATATAACTTGACCCAAACCATAACTTCGATCTCATAAATTTTTTGATGGTCACCTAACACTCGCATTGCATCGAGTCATTGCGCATCCGATCACAACAATTCTCCGCAATGCTTACTCGCCCAGTCGTTTCCTATCTCTCACATAACTCAAGTCTTTCATCCAATCATTCATAAAATTGGCCTTAACGACATGGACTAAGTCAACATGTCACAAATTCTTTTGTCTACAATCCGTACTAAGTCTCACACACAACGATCCCAATACGATCCACGTTCTCGAACTGCCTACGCATCGCGTCTGGGGCTACCCCCGCTAGGTAACTTATCCAGACATCATGCTTAGTCTTTTCCGACACAAGAGGTCAACTTGAGTCTACGATGCTCAAAGGCAACAATCTTTCCGACCCAAGGTCTCTTACGATACGTCAATCTCCTACTCTCGACCGAGTACGAATTCTTTACTCAATTCTCAAATTCAATCCCGACTAGTTCATTTCGTAACATAGATAGCACGCTCAATGCACATAGCCTAACCGTTACTCAAACCGATCTACGACACAACTCTTAGGGTCATTCTATTATCCGTCGCTCTTGCGCATTGCAGAAATCCTTACAATCGCCTTACCGCATCACTATACGAGGCACGTTTCTCAACATCTATTCGATCCAACATAACTTTTCTTGACCATATCGATTCTAGTACTCGCTAACTTTCGAGACACGATACTCACTCGCTTAGACTTATCCTCAACATGCACTACCTCATTCCTTATCCTTCTTACGCGACTTTCTTTAGGGTCATCCTATGGGACTTCAACATTCACTTGATTTGGCGGTCAAGTCTTCTAGGGTCATCTGCCCCAAAACTATGCTCGATAATTGAAGATCATCAACGAGGGACAGTTACAACGAACCATGCTATATCCTATCGCGGAGCCAAATCAATTCCCGACAATTTCTACGAGACTTTATCCAATTCGACGAAATCCACCAATCCATAATTTATCTACTCACTCGCACAACTGATGCGCCGTTACTACTTGAATCACTTAGGCACTACCGTTAACAATATCGTAACCGAGCAATATTTGTTCGTCTCAGTACGAGCCTATCCACTCACGACCAATATCTGACACACTACTGGGCTTATCGCACAATCCTCAATTCCACCTTCGCATCAAACCACGAGTCCATATCAAATTTGCCACGCTTCGCAAGTTCGATCATCCCCGCTGGATGAATCACCATACCAGCGCTCACGCAAAATGATCGTTCTAATTTGACGTGACGCATGTGCGAGGCTGGTGTTGCGCTCGCTCAAGACAAGAATGTCAACATAGTGGTGATCCGCGAAGCAATCCAGACACTTTCGTTTTCTTTCGAGTAACATCCATCGACTCTCAAATTCTCCGAAGCATTCCTACCGTTAGCATCCAAACTACCATAACTTAACTTGCATCCTATTCATCCAACAACAATGCTCAACACAATTTTTCGTTCATTCGATCAGAGTATCCCCGAGTTATTACAAATCGTCTTTGATACGCCTCAATACCATCGTCGATATGCATAACTTGAACATCTTCGTCTCTCATAAGCTCCAATTCGTTGTAATTACTGTTATTTTTTGAACTCGAATACGAATCCATTCTCACGTACCAAAATCTATTTCACTGTAACTAACTACCATCATCGAGACACGATTTCCAATTCACATATTCATTCTCATATCCCTAACTCGTATTTCCAAAGTCGTGCCACCGGTTCATCGCACTAACTCAATTTCGTTCGTACGATTTCTTCGTACCTACTCAACACGTTTTCGAACAAGTCTTCGTACTAACTCACGTTCATTCGACCGGGTCGACCATTTCCTCAACGTAACATTCCCTCGTTAGGCTCAGCCTATTGTTCGACTTACACTTAAGGACTCTCCGTCCGACGTATCATCCATAGGTATGACTTCACGTATAATCGTTCAACTCAATTCATCAAGGCATGCTCGCATCGACTTCTCTCAAATCACTCCCACTTGAGTCTCTGTACTACTTCGTCTGTTGCGGATAGACCTATCATAACCGACATAATCGTCTCGACGTAACCTATAGCAAGTCACCAAACGGCTTAACATAGCTATCGCTAAGTGGTATTCCATATACCATTCAGGATCGAGCCAATTATTATCGGTACAATACTTTACTATATCGATCGCATACTTGGTATTGCATATACCACTCGAAATCGAGTCATTACTCGACTTTACATTCCGCATAGGTCCGACATCTATCTTCCAATCGTCTATCCCGTATGACGATCCTTCCGATCCTAGCTCTAGCGTTAGCTCAAGTTTAACACACATCCAATCTAACCGTGTCATGGCGATCGTATCGATCACGCCCGCAACATTCGCTTACTCGCAGCTCAACGCGACATACGGCCAACATAAACGTTCGCCTACTCCAACTCGACTTAGCGACCAACTCGACTCGTACTATCGTATCCGCAATTTTCCAATCCCACTCGTTGTAACTCGTACAATAACTCATTCTCAATACTTAAGGTCTTTACTCGATCCCGTGCAACATATCGCTATCCATCCGTATAGCCATACAACACGCATCATACCATATCGACTCGTCGCACTGATGCAACGAACGATCCACGACTTGCTGCACTTCGTGCAAGCAACAACACATAACCATTCTCATAGCAACATAACACGCATCGTCTCACATATCGATCCGTTGCACTTCGTGCAACAAACAACACATATCTCCTCGCACCCCGTGCGACCGACAACACATAGCTCCTCGCACTTCGTGCGACCGACCGCACATATCGTTGCACTTCATGCAACCAACATCACCATATTCGTTGCACTTAGTGCGAACAGCATTCCATAACTCGTTGCACTTCGTGCAACCAACATCCCATAACTCGTTGCACTTCGTGCAACCAACACTCTCCGATGGCACCCGGAGATAACGTGATAGTTACGACATACTTGTGGCAGACGTACGCACTTAATATAGACTTATTGTATGGAACATCCAATGTAGCGTCGAGCAGATCTATGAGCCATGCGGTTGTGAAAACAACTTAGAGTCAACTGAATTCGATAGCGAAGCAACTGAGGGTCAAAGAGATTCATGCACGGTCCAAAGGATGAAACCGCTCTGATACCAACTTGTCACGCCCCGATCCGAGAAATCGCTCGTCCTCGCTAGATTTTACCCGAATCATCGTCCTTGCTGGGGCGTGATGCCGCACGAGCCTGGAGTTGCGCTCGTACAAGGCAAGATAACAGTTCACATAGTGTTTATCCTAAATTGATAACATAAGCAGCAGAAGGGAAAACATAGTATAACATAAGAATCTCTTTTATTCATAATGAACTGAAGGTTACAAAGGCTCTTAATAGCCCAACATAAAATGCCAATTGGCTACAATGCTCATGATCTCTCTAGCTCACAAAGGATTACATTGTTCCATACATTATGCCTCTATATAGCCACCAAGTAGTCTTCGGCCGAACATCTTCATGTCGCAAGTCCGAACGCATATGCGGAAGCTCCTCTTGAACGCCAAGGACTCCATACCTCGGCACGTCCAAGCCAAGCTCCGTCCCGAGCCGATCATAACCTGACCTGCACATAAACTAGTGGGGGATTAGTGCTTTCGTCCTCGCTTCGTACTGATCAAGACCCGCTCGCACCCAAACCAAACACTAAATCAACTTAGTGAGCATGCATCTTAAATTGTGATCTTTCTATTTAGCCTTAGGATCGATTTCATGGCAACACTTAAACATAGCACATTATCATAAATGTGTCCCATACCGTGTTCCTGCAGCAGATACAGTTAGCCATAATATGAACGTAAACATAGTGTTTGTGCTCATCTTCGTCCCATATTGCCTAGCCTACACGGGTTAGAACTTAACATAGAATTATATCATTCACGCAACAGCCAACCATAAACTTAAACCATGCATAAGGGTCGCAGGCCCTGCGTCTGCACCCGACTCTCATCTCAGCCCACCGGCCCTATCTATATGGAGGTCACGGTGTTTCGCACCGTAATGGACTTGGCATCTCTTATGTGTAAGCCTACAATCGCTTCGATACGGGTTGTTAGCCCAGTATCCAAAGGATCCCAAACTTACGGATATCATAGCTTATCACAGCACTGGACGGTCGTAATCCGTTCGAATGTTGTGCACCATAAATACCACACATAATTCCCTCCTAGGCCGAACGGTCCCGGCGCCCCGACGTAACCGTTCGAGGGAAGCCGTACCCGTGCACGGGCCATCCGAGTCCATTGACCATGCAATACGTACCATATCATATAATCCATAGCATACCAACCGATCATGTATTCCATAAACATAGTCCCTTCCATAAACATATTCATGTTCCGACGGCATTATGTCCCAACGCATCCGTGTTGATGCACGACGCCCAACGGCTTAGACTTCTCGTGCTTATATTCACGCATCCCGTTCATAATGTTATTCGCATAGCCTACTTCCATATTTACTTAGTCATTTTATAGTTTCTGTGCACGAGGGCACGCTTAACGCCATAGTCAATGTTCTACGCCTAGTGTTCAATATTCTCGGAGCCGTACACATGATGCACGTCTCATATTGTCTTTCAATGTTCTAGCATTACCGCCCTACCGCGACTCGTGCACTCGATGCACGTCGCTTCAATTGTTCGATTGTTCAATGTTCTATCTTAGTATTCAACACATATTTAGACACTTACTCGTCGAGCCACGCTCGCTAGCTCGATACACATCTTACGCATACAATGATATCTCTTATTAGACGTGAAGGAATAGGGAGAGAGAGTCAAGAACCCGCCCACCTTAAGCCGATACGCCTTGCCGCTTCGCCGATTGAAGCGTCTTGATTCCATAACTCGATCGCATAGCTAACTCTCAGACTTAGCCATTCCTTTGAACTACTCGGTTGATTTGGCCTATTGCGCCCATGCCACAATCTGTTGCAAGGCCAGGATTTGGTTTTGCTGACACTTCATTGCATAAGGCAAAATGCCGACCTCTTATCGTCCAGCGTAAAAGCATAGCCTGCACACCAGATCAACTAAAATCAGCACTTGCTCAATGGGACTTATTCTTTGCATCGATTCGATTCATAGATTCTAACCGACTCAAAGCTTACCTTTGGCCAACGTAACTCTTGCATCGATTCGCATCGATACTCATCGGGTCAACGCAACTCTTCGAGTCAACGACTCATCATAATGCACCGTGTGGAGCGGGACATTACAACACCGATTCTCGAGGAGACTTGCTCCCTTCTCGTAGAATCCCGTGTCGTAACGTGTCTTGCTTGGATCCACTCTACCAGTCGGGGACGGGGAGTACTAGTGTAGATGTGTGGTCATACCCGCCTTGTATATATTGTGAACCTTGTGAATGCCAATCCTATACCACACGTATGATTGGCTAGATCATAACCTTGTGCAGACCCAATCCGGCCACATGTTGTAGCTAGTACTCACACACCTAGATATATGATTCTTGATTCTTGTACATGCCATGATCAGTTTACTTGCCTTGTTCTAGCTCTAGTTTTACAGCTTACCTTGACATGATACTCACATGTACATTCCATGATTTTCTTGTATATACTCTCTATTTACTGTCTTATAGCTTTTGTCATATCTTGTGAACTGTTGTTAGTAGATTGTACTCGTTCCATCCTGACAGGATATGTTAAAAATATTACAGATGCTGACGAGGGGGATTATTGTACCTACTACGGTCCGGATGACGTAGTGGGCGTAGACTTGGAGACTTTGGTCCAGCAGGGCTTAGCTCCGCCTGACGAGACCTTACCACTTGCTTAGTTAGAGTAGGTCTTTTGTACTGGATTTTGTCTCCAGCTACTTTTGAGACTGTTATTATTATGGTTTGTATTAGAGACTTGGACTTGTATATTATTTGGTGTTTGGACTTGACAGGTTATTATTTTATCGTTTTGTTGTCTTTATCTTTCAGTCTTTACTTTATCATCTTAGAGTTGTGATTGAGCACTCATATATAGTCATTGCTTGTCTTCCGTTCGGAGTTGACCATATTCTCGACAGGTTTTGATATATATATAAACTGTTTAGAGTAGAAAACCTACAGCGTTCCACGCCGTTTTTACGGTGAGGGCTGGGCGTTGTCACGTGCACGTGCCCTTATAGCGGATGCGGGTCGTGACACATTTTTAGTGGTGGCCCATGCAGGTCCTGTAGTCGCAATTAGTGTGATGTCGTGGCGGCACTCTTCTTAGAGTGTTGACTACGAGCCTGTGTTACACATAGGAGGTAGTAGGCTAAGCGTGCTCAATCACAGTAGGATCTTTTCTTGCTTATCTTGCTTACCGTCTTTGATATTGATTTACTGCATTCTAGCTGTCCTCCTTTGATATTGCCTTCATGTGCCATATTGATATCTTCTTTTCAATTTGTCTCCAGGATAGTTATGACTCATTCTCCTGGCGAGGAGCACGGGGAGACGGAGAGGTCTGCCACCTCTGGCGGGCAGGCTCGGTCACTTCCCCTGCAGATGGGACTTCTGTTGGGGCTCTCGGGGGTACTCCTCTAGCGCTCTCGATGACCGTCCCTGGGGTTGCGGGTGCTCTTCCCGCAGTGTCGGGGGCTAGCGTTCTTCCTCCTGCTGCGCAGCGAATTCCTCTGCTAGTTGCAGATGTACTTCCACCTCCACCTCCTCTGCCTACAGATATGGGACAGATGCTTACCTTCCTCCAGCAGATGCTGGAGACTCAGAGAGCCCAGGCCGAGGCTCAGTAGAGGCAGACAGACGTGATACGTCAGGGCATGGAGGATGCGCATCAGTTGGCTCTTGCAGCCGTGGAGCAGAGGGCTCCGCATCCGGGGACGCGATCGAGGTACGGAGATATCCAGGACTTCAAAAAGCTCGGGCCCCATGACTTTAGCGGGATCGAGGGTGTGGTCTATGCAGACGATTGGCTAGAGGATATCGAGCGGCAGATGAGGGCCTCCCGCCTGGCAGACGACCTGAAGGTCGAGGCGGTAGGGTTACAGTTGCTAGACATTGCGCGCACCTGGTTCAGAAGCGAGCCAGCCCTAGCTGGAGAGGGCCGTACTTGGGCAGAGTTCAAGCTCCTCTTCAAGGAGAAGTTCTTTTCCCCCACGGACAAGATTGACCTGGTGTGACAGTTCCAGGATCTGCAGCAGGGCAGTCTATCTGTGGAGGAGTACGCAGCGGAGTTCGGCCGTCTGAGCCGATACGCAAAGTACATGGTTCGAGACCCGGAGATCAGGGCGAGCCATTTCAGGGAGGGGCTCACTTGGGATATCAAGATCCTCATTCCCTCCTTCTATGAGACTTATACCCAGATCTACGTGAAGGCCCGTAAGGTAGAGCGGGAGTGGGGCTTGAAGCCCAAGAGGGAGCGTAATCTTTTCTCGGGAGCTTCTAGCAGCGCGGGGGCTGCTAAGCGCCCTCAGCTTCAGCATCGTTCTTTCCAGCATCACCAGCCGCAGGTGCAGGCCAGAGCACCGGTTCAGCAGCAGGTACAGCACACTCAGCAGAGGCAGGCACAGCATGGGGCTCCTTGCAACTTCTGTAAGAAGCCCGGTCACATCTGGGAGGTCTGCCGGAAGAGGCTGGGCTTGTGCCTCTATTACGGGGAGGTTGGACATCAGTTGAGAGATTGTCCTACGAACCATCGCCGTGCAGCTCAGGGAGCACAGGGTAGGCCACCTATGGCACCGCATCACGCCCTCCACCAGCAGCGGGATATACCCCGCCAGGACAGGGCTTTTGCGATGGCAGTTGAGGATCCTGTACGCATTGGACTAGGAGGTAGGGTCTTGCTCTTTCTTTTACCTGTTCTCTCCGCCCATTGATTGATGATTTCTTTCTTAGTACCTTTAGTTGCATATGTGATGATCATGCTAGATTAAATAGAAAATCCCAATGAAGACTACAATAACACGATACTGTAGAGATTTAAAACTATACATATGTTATGATTTCCTGAATTACATGTTATATAACTTAGGATAAAATTTAGTAGACCTTGATTGTTGGGTGCTTGACCTAGAGAAGAGTACGACCGTTTGAATTTCGAGGGCAAAATTTTTTAAGGAGGATAGATTTATCATCTCCAATTTTTGAATTAGGGGTATTTTCGTTATTTTTCAAGTTTTATAATTTTTTGGAATTTTATTTGATTTTATGTGATTTTTTGAGATTTATTTGGTTTGGTTTGGATTTTATCCAATTCGGACTCAAGTTGGAGACCCGGGTAGCCTGGATCCTAGTGGGACCCACATACTAGCTGAACTTGGCCCACATACCATCATAATTAGGTTAGAAATCATAAACCCTATTTCCATGGTTTAATTAGTCATTTTAGAGCTTGATTAGTATTTAGATTTTAAACCGAAACAAACCCGAACAAACCCAACCTAAGTTTAATGGGTTGGAGGGTTATTGGATCACACCCACAACCCAATAACCCCCCCCCCCCCCCCCCCCCCCACACACACACACACATGGCCGGCCAAGAGTGAGTCCCCCCCACTTTTCTTCTACACTAAGTCACAACTCTCTCTCTCTCTCTAAAAATCCCTTTTCTTTCCAAACTCCTTCTTCCCTACAAGAAACCTATTTTAGGTATGTCATTATTTCTGTATTTATTACTCCTTTCCATTTATTGTCTTCACAATTATTGTAGAGGAGAAGATTCTCCACCATTTGCCCATAAACTTGTAGGTTTTCCCTAGAAAATCTAGGTTAAGGATTATTAGGGATTTATATATATATATATATATATATATATATATATATATATATATATATATATATATATATATATATATATATATATATGTTTATAGGTATTTGTGTGTGTGTAGGGGAAATGGTAGTGGTGGTGTTTGTGTGTGAGAGTGGTGGTGAGAGTGTGTGTTGGTGTGTGTGATAGTGAGTGTGTGTTTGTGTGGTAGGGAGAGTGTGTGTGAGTGTGTATGCATTTACATATATATATATATATATATATCTATATGTGTGTGTGTCTATGTATATATATATGTATATCTATATGTGTGTGTATATATGTATATATAGATAGAGGGATGGATATTAGATTATATATATAGGTGTATATAGATATATATATATATATATATATATATATATATATATAGATATATGGATAGATAGATATATAGACAAATAGGATATATATATATATATATATATATATATATATATATATATATATATATATATATATATATATATATATATAGAGGAAGATGAGGAAGTAGTAGAAGGAGAAGAAGAAGAAGACAGCAGTAATAGCAGCAGGGAGCAGCAGCTCCAGCTGCTACAGTAGCAGTAGCACTGGCAGCAGTGCTGCCAGTGAACCCCCCCTTTTTTCCAGCCCTTTAAGCCCCTATTTTACCCCCCATTAACCCCCATATGTGTATATATATATATATATAAAATATATATATATATATATATATATATATATATATATATATATATATATAAAATATATATATATATATATATATATATATATATATATATATATATATGTAGGATGATAGTTAGATAGGAAGAGGAAGAAAAGAATAAGAAGAAATTAGAAGAAGTTAGAAGTTGAGAAGAATTAGAAGAGTTAGAAAAGAATTAGAAAAGGAAGAATAGGAAGAAGATAGAAGAAGTTAGGAGAATAGGAAAGAATGAGAGAAAAGAAGATTAGAAATGAGAGAAAGAGTTAGAAGAAGATGAATTAGGAGAATAGAATTTAGAGAAGGGGAATTTGAAGAGAAGGGAATAGAAGAAGAAGAATAGGGAGGAAAGTGGGAAAAATAGAAATAGAGGAGATCGAGTTAGAGGGTGAAACGGAGCTCGGAGTGTCGGAATGAGTTGAAACTTGGCGTGGAGTTAGAAAACGTGAATTAGATTCTGCGGATAGGCCCCCGAGTGGAAATCGGGGTCGTAGGGCGCCGGTATCGCGCCGTACCATTGCGTATCTTGAAATATTCAAGATACCGGCAATAGGCCATACGATGGACTAGATATCCACTTTACTTAGGTATCTTGGTAGGTAATATATGTATAGGCTAGTACCTTACTACCCTAGGGAGCTCGGGTCAAAATACCAAGCGTAGGTAGGCTAACTAGGTTTCCACCTAGGCTAGAAATTTACCTTAGAAAAGGTAAATTAGGAAATTGGCCTACGGCCAAGATTTGAGTTTCGAAGTCCAAGATGGACTTGGATATGGGTTGTAGAGGTTGGTAATAGTTAGAAATAGTCGTCTAGACCTAATCTTGACCCCGGTTGACCCCGGTTGACTTTTTAGACCAAAAGTCAACTATGGGTCAACACTTTACCCAATTTAGTCCCAAATTTTATTAGACTTGTGTAGTTGACCAAAAGTCAACTATTAGTCACCATTGACCTAGGATTGACCAGAGTTGACCATAGTTGACCAGAGTTGACCAGTTGACCAAAAGTCAACTGTAAGTCAACCGTTGAACTCAAATCGACCTAGATTAATTCCGTTTGACTTGTATTGACCCAGTTTGACCTGGTTAGGCCTAATATGACTTGGGTTGACCTCGTACAGTCTAGTTTGACGTGTCTTGACCTAGAATGACTTAATAGGATTTAAATTGTCTTGACTTTATTTCCTAAGCATAGTATTGATACATCTTGTTCTCTATAGATCCTCGAGACGCTGCATTTGCTCCAGTAGACATATCATACCATATTACAGGTGAGTACATTCTCTGACACTTTTTAAATTTACGATAATTGTTATAATTCATGTAATTAGTGCAGATATGCTTGTTCTCGACACATTGGTCACACGGATTGGTATTCATGGATTCCGACATGAGATGTTATTCCTCGTTATCTTGGTATATCTTGTGCAAGCCCCCTTGTAGTTTTTGTGCAGTATATGGACATCGATTCTTGAGGAGACTTGCTCCCTTCTCGTAGAATCCTGTATCGTAACGTGTCTTGCTTGGATCCACTCTACCAGTCGGGGACGGGGAGTACTAGTGTAGATGTGTGGTCATACCCGCCTTATTTATATTGTGAACCTTGTGAATGCTAATTCTACACCACACGTATGATTGGCTAGATCATAACCTTGTGCAGACCCAATCCGGCCACATGTTGTAGCTAGTACTCACACACCTAGATATATGATTCTTGATTCTTGTACATGCCATGATCAGTTTACTTGTCTCATTCTAGATCTAGTTTTACAGCTTACCTTGCCATGATACTCACATGTACATTTCATAATGTTCTTGTATATACTCTCTATTTACTGTCTTATAGCTTTTGTCATATCTTGTGAACTGTTGTTAGTAGATTGTACTCGTTCCATCCTGACAGGATATGTTAAAAATATTACAGATGATGACGAGGGGGATTATTGTTCCTACTACGGTCCGGATGACGTAGTGGGCGTAGACTTGGAGACTTTGGTCCAGCAGGGCTTAGCTCCGCCCGACGAAACCTTACCACTTGTTTAGTTAGAGTAGGTCTTTTGTACTGGACTTTGTCTCCAGCTACTTTTGAGACTGTTATTATTATGGTTTGTATTAGAGACTTGGACTTGTATATTATTTAGTGTTTGGACTTGACAGGTTATTATTTTATCGTCTTGTTGTCTTTATCTTTCAGTCTTTACTTTATCATCTTAGAGTTGTGATTGAGCACTCATATATAGTCATTGCTTGTCTTCCGTTCGGAGTTGACCATATTCTCGACAGGTTTTGATATATATATAAACTGTTTAGAGTAGAAAACCTACAGCGTTCCACGCCATTTTTACGGTAAGGGCTGGGCGTTGTCACGTGCACGTGCCCTTATAGCGGGTGCGGGTCGTGACAATGCGCCTCAGATACCTCATTGAAAGAGGATTAATTGGCTCTGTATAAGCCATCAAGTAGGTGGACTTATGGTAGTACTTGTGCACATAGTCCTCAATTGAATGCCTTTTCTTCTTAAGACATGCAACTGCATGCTCACATGGGATGCCTGTGATTTCCCACACCCTAAAAGTGCATGTCCTAGCTTCTAAGTCAACTGAATCATTGGTTCCCCTTTGAATAACTTCATATTTATTGAATCCAGAGCCAATGACTACACACCTTTTGGAATCCTCTTTCACTTCTTCAAGCTTTTCTGTTACTTTAGGAACAAGTAACCCATCATAAGCTGCCATTTTTTCTCTCTTTTCTTGGAACCTTGTCATTAGCATTCTTCTAATTGTTTCCAGCAAACAGATAATAGGCTTGTCCCTTGCTAATAATATGTGTTTATTCCATGATTCACACATATTGTTGCTTGAGAGATCACATTTGGATTCAGACCTGAATCCATGCTTTGACCACTATGCTGCAGGCAGCTTTTGAAGCCAATCGTAAGCTTGAATGCTTACTTTCTTTATCTTTTCCATCCCAATCTCGAAATCAGCTAAGGTGTATGCATTTGAAGCTTTCCATAGAAGATTTCTAAGTTTGTTTTCTGGATGTTTCTTTTTAAAGTTGTCGTATACGTGCCTGGCACAAAATCTATGTTCTGCAAGAGGGAGAAGATTATGAAACACATCCAACAAACCCTTTTGTCTGTCAAAAATCCAAGTGATTGAATTGCCATCTATTGCAAGTGCTTCCAACAGCTGCTCCATGAACCAATTCTATGTTTCTTTGTTTTTTATCTCGACAATCGCCCAAGCAACATGATAGAAACTGTTATTTCCATCCCTAGCAACAACACTTAGAAGTTGACCTTTGTATTCTGTCTTCAAGAAACATCCATCAAGACCAATGAATGGTCTGCAACCTTCCTTGAAGCCCTTCAGCAGTGCATTCAAGGTGTAAAAAACCCTCACAAATCTGGTTGATTTTCCATCAGGCTCCAGTTCTCCCTTTACCCTAATAACACTTCCAGGATTTGTTTTCATCACCAACATGGCATACTCTCTTATACAAGCATACTGTTCTTGGACATCCCCATCAATCATCTCCAATGCATTCTTTTTTGCCCTGTGTATTTTGTGTCTAGAAACTTCAATCTACAAATCTTCAGTTATATGAGTTTTAAATCCAACATTCTTCCAGTCTGAATCATGTCTGAACCTGTGGAGATACCTGTTTGCAAGAAGTGACAAATAGTAACAGATAACAGTTAACTAATAGCTAACTAATAAGCTAACTTATTAGTTAACTAAAAGCTAACTAATAGTAATAGTTAACTAAAACCTAACTAACAGTTAACAAAAACCTAAGTAACAGTTAACTAAAACCTAACTAACAGTTAACAAAACCCAACTAACAGTTAACTAAAACCTAACTAACAATTAACTAAAATCTAACTAACAGTTAACTAAAAGCTAAATAACAGTAGAAGTGGATATACCTGTTTGCAAGAAATGTAGAAGTGGCCTGTTTGTTGCTGTCCACCTCGCCATAATTTTTTGCATGTGCAGTGTCACTTTCCGTTCCCAGAATACGTATTCTTAATACATGTACTGCTTTAATATGTTTATTTAATATTTATCATGTATTTATCATGTATTGTTCTGTATTTAAATTCCTTTAATTTCTGTTAATTAATTTCCTGTAATTTAATTTCTGTATTTTATTTTCTGCTTTTTTACTTTGCTTTAGCTGTACTTTAGGTTCGGCTTGGATTGGTTTAGTTAGTTGGTTAAGCCTGAACCGAAATAAACCCCTACCTACCACCACCCCTTCCATTTAAAGCCACTTCCTTTCTCTCTCTTCTTTACTTCACCATTAAAATCATCTTCTTCCTCATAACTCTTCTCCCACCTACCAGCCACCAAGGCAAGTGCCAAACTTGTTTCTTGATGGATCACCATTATTATCGTTCCATCATCTTCATTTCTGGGTTTTGAGCCTCTTTAGTACTTAGCATTTTCACTTTCCATGGCTTATTTGTTGTAGATCTAAGTTTGTTACATTTTCGGATTTCTTAGGTTTTGATCTAGTAAGCTTTGTTATCTCCAAGTTTTAATGGTTCCATGTTGTAGAGAATTTTGTTCTACCCTATTTTGACCTATGGAAGTTCAGATTTGAGCTTAGAATGAAGGGATTAGAGAGCTTGGAAGCAATGGTTCTGTCCTTAGGAATTCGGAAAAGAAGAACAGTTCTTGGCCGCATATAAGCTTGACCGCATGAGTCTTCATGCGGCAAGTCCCCTGGCCGCATGGGCATTCTAGCCGTATGGGCATTTCCAGCCGCATGAGTTCATTCATTTGAGCCGCATGAGACTGATTCCAATCCCAGGCGCATGGGCTTAGTCAGCCGCATGAGACTTATCTGCCGCATGAGTTCTTAGCTAGCCGCATATGCATTTGGTCCCGCAGCCGCATGGCGCTGCATGACTTCTCAGCCGCATATAGGATTGTACTTATTCTAGCCGCATGAAATTAGTTTTCTTTAGCCGTATATAGGCTTGTCCCATGTTCAGCCGCATGGGCGCATGTCATTTCGAGCCGCAGGGGCGCATGTCCTTTGAGCCGCATGGGGTTTGCTATTCCCCTCAGCCGTATGGAATTTCTTTTGGCCGCCTGGTCGCATGTTAACCTTAGCCGCATGAGACTGCAACCTTTTTCAGCCGCATGGCTTGGACATTGCTGAACCGCGTAGACCTATTTCGAATCCTGGCCGCTTAGGCGCATGTTGTTCTAGCAGCATAGGCGCGTGTGGTCCTAGCCGCATAGGCGCATGATTGTCCCGGCAGTATGAGTTTAAGTTTCCTTAGCCGCATAATTTCCTGGTCGCATGAACGCTGATTCTAAGCCTTTTGGCTGATCCTTGTTCCAAATTGACAATTGATTGACATTGATTGACCTTGACTAATTACCTTGACTTTTATTAACATTAATTATTGTCTTGACATTATAATATGAAAGTGGTTATCTCGATTAATAATTGATCATGCGTTTCTAGTTGGAACTAAGAGACTGGCTAGTCGTCTTATTGAATTGAATAAATGAGACACGTTCATATTAACTATAAACTATTGCAATCGACTGACTAATTTCAAATATTGGCATACAGGCACATGCAGGCTTCAAATTATTTATCTATTTATTTATTTAGTTATTTAGTTATTTATTTACCTTACAAAAATAGCATGTGTACTTTATGGTCAAGGCATGATTACTCTGTGGTTAATTTTGATTGTTGCATTACGCTATGTGAGACCTACAACCTGACCGTACTGGTATCGTTGTAGAGTTGTGCATATCGTACTCCGTACGAAAGTACTCATTTGAACGACCATGACCCACGGCATGGGACTTCTCTCAACGTAGAGATTATTAAGTTAAATAAAATAATGATTGCATGGAGAGAATGGATTCCCGAGTTCTTACATGACAGCCCTCTTGGGACTAGTAGTGCCCGACAGGCTGGTTGGTCCCCACAGATACTGCAAATCTGCCACACGGACAGGGAGCGGTATCTGGTTATATTATCTATTGTATATTGTATATTGATGACGGACGTCCCGCTGGAACTCGTCTAATTCATGATTGGCGTAATTGATTGACTGGGTAAAACTAACCTTGCTTGCACATAGTAAGAGCTGAGGAATCCTTTATTGCATAATCCCAGGGTAACTTGGGACTTACAGTAGCAAGCCGTAACAGTTGTATGGCCGTTTAAATCAATTTGCTTGTGTACTGTACCTACTCTGTTACCTAACTGAGATGATCAGAATGTCAGGACATGACGGGCCAACTTCTGTCCTTGTTTGGTTGTGAGGTTGGTTCGATGTGTCGTGATGTTATGTGAATCCTAGTAGTCAGCAGAGATCTATTTATGTTTCCTATTACTGGTTTCATTCCTCATATCGTGCTCCCTTGCGGTACTTGCTATTAGAGGTCTAACCTCTCTGGTTTTGCATAGCCAGATTTAGAGCCGGTCCCCGAGGATCCAGCTTACTTCTACCTCCAAGATGGTCAATACTAGAGGGATGATCGCAGGAGGACTCGAGTGGGTTCCTTACTTCTCCATTCGTTTTGTTAAATATTTTATACTTTGTCGTTTGCCACCGACATGTTAGTCGGATTGTCTTGTACCTACTTTTGCATAATTGTAACTAAGTCAGACTGCAGCTGATAACAATTGTGTATTACTTACTACATCATCTGGCTGTATTTTGTAAAGCCAGATATCAAGAACATTTTGACTGAGCGTTTGGGACGCCTTACTGCTTTATCTTACATGTTCTCTATTTCTGTTTCTTGTTTGAATGATTGAGACAATAGATGTGAAGGGACCATAGGAAGACTTTTATGTAGTATGTACCCCCTCGTCTTGTAGACAACATTGATCGTATTATACGGTATTCATCTACCCGTAATACGTAGCTGGCTGAGTCATTCCCCCGCTCTCCAGTATTCTGGTTCTGGGGCGTGACAAGGTTTTAGTGGTGGCCCATGCAGGTCTGATTTCAGACTTGTGGGGTATTTTAATAGGATGTCTCAATCACCCATGTTTTTCCTTGATCTCATGGTTCGTTGATTCTCAACTCCAGCTTGACATTCCGGTATCCTTTGACTTCATTGATCCTTCCTGTCCGGTCGTTTGATTGTTTTCTTGTCCTTTTTCTTAGGGGCACCTCATCCGCACCTGTCAGAGCTGAACAGCAACAACATGGACAGCATGGACAACATGACCAGGTCGGTCAGCAACAAGGGCCAGTCCTAACTCAAGAGGCTATTCAAGAAGAAGTGATAGTGGAAACAGCAGCTGGATCGCAGTATCCAGAGGTTTCACCCCCACCAACAGTTCCACCTACCCCTGCGGAAATGGACACACCGGCTCTTCTGGAGATCATGAGAGGAATGATGGCTACTCAGCAACACCAGATGTTAGCCCAGCAGCGCATGCACGCTCAGTTGCAAGAGCAGAATGTACTACTCAACCAAAGATTACAGACGGCATTAGAAAGAGGGGCGAGGCCAGATTCAGGAGCATCAACCAGATTTTGCAAGTTCAACCCCCGCCGTTTCGAGGGCACGGAGGATGCTATTTCAGCAGATGCATGGCTTAAGGATATCGAGGCTATTTTGACGGCAGCTAAGGTGCCGGCAGAAGAACGTGTGGATCAAGTGAAGTTGTTACTTCAGGATCTCGCACGGGATTGGTGGGAATCAGAGGAAGTAGGCATCAGACGTCCCGTTGCTTGGGACGATTTTACCGCAAGATTTAAGACGAAGTATTATGGAGTTGTGGCGCAGTTTGAGCTACAACAGAAGTTTATCAACCTCAAGCGGGCCGGCAAGACGGTAGATGCTTATGCAGCGGAGTTCTGCAGATTGAGTAGGTTCGCCCCAGAGATGGTAGCTACGGAGTGCCAGAGGGCGATGAGGTTCCAGCAAGGGTTTCATCTAGAACTCTTGCAATTGATAGAGGGGAACAATTACCAGACTTTTGACAAACTATTGACGGCAACTCGAAGGCATGAGATCACCATTCAGAGGATTACGGCTAGGACTGGAGGTCAGAAGAGATCCCACAGTCAGATGGAAGGAGGAGGGGAAGCAGCGCCCCGAACAATAGCACCATCCCTTGGCATTCGTATCCACGATGTGGCGATACGAGGGCCAGCACCACCCAGACAGCAACAGCAACCAAGGAAGAACCAGCAACCCCCAGCGGGCTGCACTTATTGTGGGAAGATAGGGCACACTAGAGATGTGTGTCGAAAATTGAACGAACTGTGTTTGATATGTGGAAATCCAGATCACCGGGTTACCACATGTCCCATGAATTCAAGGTCAGGAGGACCAGTGCAGCAGTTTCCTGCTCTGCCAGCACCAGGGGCATGACAGTATAGAGGACCAGCGGTAGCAGTGAGACCATTGGCCCAGCGTCCGTTGATGCCACAAGCTCAGATGTATCGGCAGCAGGGACCGCCGATGCAGCAACACCAGCATAGACCACCCCAGCATCATCAAGGCAGGGACCAGCCGCAGCACCAGGCTAGGCCACAGCATGGGAACCAGCAGGAAGGTCGAGGGCAGGCATTCACACTGTCCTTGGAGGAGGCATTAGCATCAGAAGATGTTGTGGCAGGTAACATTCTCGTCGCCTCATATCCCGCAGTAGCATTGTTTGATTCGGGAGCATCACATTCATTTATATATGCACAATTTACAACACGGCTAGAAATAGAGTTCGAGGCATTGCCAGGGAGGTTGAATATACTCACTGGCAATCGGCTCGTAGGAGTTAGTAGAGTCATTCTAGCATGTAGTGTTGTCGTTTGCGGGCATTCCTTACCCGCCCAGTTGATAGAATTTTCTGTTGAAAATTTCAACGTTATCTTAGGCATGGACTGGCTGAAAGACAGTCATACGACAATAGATTGTCGTAGAGGGAGTATATCTTTTGATATTCCAGGCATGAAGAGATTCATCTTAGTCAGATCAGAGGTAATTCAGCAAGCGCAGGGAGTAGTAACAGCAATGGGAGAAGTTCGAGCCCCGAAGGTAGTAGACGAATTTCTAGACGTATTTCCCAAAGAACTTCCAGGTCTACCACCGGTTAGAGATATTGAATTCAGCATAGAATTGGCACCTGGAACTAAACCGATATCAGATCGGGTTTACAGAATGGCGGATTCAGAACAGGTCAAGGTATATCAGCACATAGAAGAATTGAAGGAGAAGAAGTTCATCCAAGCTAGCATATCACCATGGGCAGCACCAGTGGTACTTGTGGGAAAGAAGGATGGGTCATCCAGATTGTGCATCGATTACAGGAAGCTTAACGCGGCAATAGTAAAGAACAAGTACCCACTACCCAGGATCGACGACTTGTTTGATCAGTTGAGCAGGGCTAGAGTTTTCTCCAAGATAGATCTTCGTTCAGGGTACCATCAAGTGAGGGTCCGGAAGGAAGATATTCCCAAGACAGCGTTCAGGTCGAAGTATGGGCATTATGAATTCTTAGTGATGCCGTTTGGTTTGACCAATGCTCCAGCAATATTTATGGATTTGATGAACCGCATCTTTATGCCATATTTAGATCAGTTTGTCGTTGTGTTCCTTGACGACATTCTCGTATACTCTGCTAGTGAAGAGGAGCATGAAGACCACCTCAGAAAAGTGTTGCAGGTTCTGAGAGAGAACCAGTTGTATGCCAAGCTCAGTAAGTGTGAGTTCTGGACGGATCACATTTTATTTTTGGGTCATATCATATCAGGAGCTGGAGTAGCAGTGGATCCCAAGAAGATAGAAGCAGTAGAGAGCTGGCCAGTACCCAAGACCGTAGCTGATGTACGGAGTTTCTTGGGATTGGCAGGATATTACAGAAGGTTTGTATCAGATTTTGCAAGACTTTCAGCACCCATGACCCGCTTGACACGGAAGGATGTACCATTCGTCTGGTCGGCAGAATGCCAGGCATCATTTGAGAATCTGAAGCAGAAGTTGATATCAGCGCCTATTCTTACATTGCCAGTTGGACCCGGAGGTTTTATAGTATATTGTGATGCGTCAGGTAAAGGACTTGGATGTGTCCTCATGCAGCATGGGAAGGTGATAGCATATGCATCTAGACAGCTTCGGGACCACGAGAAGAATTATCCAACTCATGACTTGGAGTTGGCAGCAGTAGTATTTGCTTTGAAGCTATGGAGACATTACTTATATGGTGACCGAGTAGACATGTACACAGACCATAAAAGTCTGAAGTACATCTTTACCCAGAAGGAGCTGAACATGAGACAGAGAAGATGGTTAGAGCTGATCAAGGATTATGACGTGGAGCTTCAGTATCATCCAGGCAAGGCTAATATGGTAGCAGACGCTCTTAGCAGGAGAGGCGGCGCATTTATGTTAACAACACAGAAGCATATCTTAGAAGACCTTCAGGAGATGGGTATAGAAGTTATACTTCCTAGTGATGTAAGAGTTCTAACAAGTCTACAAGTTCAGTCTGACTTGGTAGACCGGATCAAGGCAGCTCAGACGCAGGACCTAAGGATTCAAAAGCTTAGGGCAGAATGTGAGTCAGGACTCAGAAAGGAGATGCAAATTCATGAAGATGGTACACTTAGGTTTGGGTCACGTCTATGTATTTCCAGTGGAGATATCAGACAGGAGGTTATGACAGAAGCTCACGGTTCTCAGTATTCTATACACCCTGGAGGGACCAAGATGTACCAGGATATCAAGCAGCACTTCTGGTGGAATGGAATAAAGAGGGAGATAGCTAGATTCGTTTTCCGTTGCTTGATATGTCAGCAAGTGAAGGCAGAACAGCAGAGGCCAGCTGGATTATTGCAGCCGCTTCCTATCCCGGAATGAAAGTGGGAGCACATTATAATAGACTTTGTGATCGGTTTACTGAGATCACCAAGTGGTAAAGATGCTATTTGGGTGATAGTAGATCGGCTTACAAAGGTGGCACACTTTCTTCCTTTCAGAATAGGGCAATCTACAGAAAAGTTGGCGAAGTTATATATGCAACAGATAGTCAGGCAGCACGGAGTCCATGTCAGTATTGTGTCAGACCGAGATACCCGTTTCATATCACATTTCTGGAAGAGCTTACATCATAGTCTGGGCACCAAGTTAAGATTTAGCACGACATACCATCTACAGACGGACGGACAATCAGAAAGGACAATTCAGACTTTGGAAGATATGTTGCGAGCTTGCACCCTAGATTTTGGAGGATCTTGGGAGAGCCACCTGTACTTAGTCGAGTTTTCTTATAACAACAGTTATCAAGCCAGTATCCAGATGGCGCCATTTGAAGCATTATATGGTAAGAAGTGTAGGTCGCCATTAGCATGTGATGATATCGGGGAGAAGAAGATGCTAGGCCCGGAATTGATTGATCAGACGGTTGAATTGGTTAAGAGAATTAGAGAGCGACTTCGAGTTGCGCAGGATCGGCATCGTCATTGGGCGGATCAGCACCGTAGACCACTAGAATTTTCTGTTGGGGACCACGTGTTCTTGCGGATCTCACCTACCCGTGGGGTCATTAGATTTGGCGTTCGCGGGAAGTTGAGTCCAAGATACGTAGGACCATTTGTTATCCTTGATAGGGTAGACGATGTTGCTTATCGTCTGTCCCTTCCACCTTCGTTACGAGAGGTGCATGACGTGTTTCATGTATCTCAGCTGTGAAGGTATGTATCGGACCCCAGCCACATCCTTGATCATTCTAAATTGGTTGTTGGTACCAACTTGTCTTACGAGGAGCAGCCGGTGTCCATTTTGGACCGGAGAGAGAAGATACTCAAGAACCGAACAATTAACCTTGTCCGGGTTGCTTGGGGTCATCACTCTTTGGGAGAGTCGACGTGGGAACGTGAGGATGATATCCGATCACGGTATCCACACCTGTTTGACTCACAAGATATATCTCTTTCTGTATACCTTGATTGTTTTAACTCCTCATGCTTGTCACCTTGTGAGTAGGATTGCTTGGTGTCGTCGATAGTTAAACATAGATATGTTATTTATCATTGGCATTGTAGAATGATTGTTTGCTCGATTGCTTATGCTTAAATTAGTTTAGCTTTGATGTCCCTATCCTGCTTGGATTGGAATTTCGAGGACGGAATTTTTCTAAGGAGGGTAGAGATGTCACTTTCCGTTCCCAGAATACGTATTCTTAATACATGTACTGCTTTAATATGTTTATTTAATATTTATCATGTATTTATCATGTATTGTTCCGTATTTAAATTCCTTTAATTTCTGTTAATTAATTTCCTGCAATTTAATTTCTGCATTTTATTTTCTGCTTTCTTACTTTGCTTTAGCTGTACTTTAGGTTCGGCTTGGATTGGTTTAGTTAGTTGGTTAAGCCTGAACCGAAATAAACCCCTACCTACTACCACCCCTTCCATTTAAAGCCACTTCCTTTCTCTCTCTTCTTTACTTCACCATTAAAATTATCTTCTTCCTCATAACTCTTCCCCCACCTACCAGCCACCAAGGCAAGTGCCAAACTTGCTTCTTGATGGATCACCATTATTATCGTTCCATCATCTTCATTTTTGGGTTTTGAGCCTCTTTAGTACTTAGCATTTTCACTTTCCATGGCTTATTTGTTGTAGATCTAAGTTTGTTGCATTTTCGGATTTCTTAGGTTTTGATCTAGTAAACTTTGTTATCTCCAAGTTTTGATGGTTCCATGTTGTAGAGAATTTTGTTCTACCCTATTGTGACCTATGGAAGTTCAGATTTGAGCTTAGAATGAAGAGATTAGAGAGCTTAGAAGTGTAGAAGCATGAAAAAGAAGGGATCTTTCTTTTAATCCCACATCGGAAAGGAGAAGAAGGGAGGCCTCATTCCACTCTATATATATAGAGACCTCTTGCCTCCTTTGAAAAGGGCACCAAAAAATAAATAAAGAAAAGGGAGCCCGTTATCCAGGAAGCCCGTTCGAGCCACAAATTGCAGTTGTTCTTCTCTTCTTCTGGGTCGGCTGCAAGCTCTTCACTCGCTGTTATGGCGAGGATAATTTGGACTCTGAGTACTATGCGCCCCACGGGCTGGTACGAAGAAGTCCAAGGCGGCACGGACCATGCGCCGCAAACGTGCTATGCCAATGGCAAACCAGAAGCATGCGCTCACAATCATGCGCGCTGCTGATGGTAAGCTGTATAAGGTCGACTCGGGTGCTGCGGCGCCGGAAACAAGCCGACCTTCAAAGTCCTTGTCTCACTTGGGCGCATTTATTGCGTTCACAACCAAGTCGAGCAAGGCAAACCTAGTGGTCTTGAACTCCCGCGCCTCCTCTGGTTGTGCGTCTGAGGTCCGTTCAAGTCACTTTAAATGTTGTTCCCCCACTACTGATCGGGAGATCAGGGGGTACAGCATTCACTTGACCACCCCGGCGCTTGGCTTTGCCATGCGCCTTGAAGGGGGTGCAAAGGTGGCACTCTCACTTGACCACCCCGGCGCTTGGCTTTGCCATGCGCCTTAAAGGGGGTGCGAAGGTGGCGCTCTCACTTGACCACCCCGGCGCTTGGCCTTGCCATGCGCCTGAAGGGGGTGCGAAGGTAGCACTCTCCTCCAACGATCTGCGCAACGTGATCACTCACAAAAATATCGATCAGGAGAGCCGACCAACAAGCATAATGCACCCCTCACAGGGCACACTTGTGCCACGGTCGCCATCAACTGCTGCTACCGCAAGACAGTGGCTCCACCACAAAGGCAGTCTGTGTTCCAACAATTACAACCTGCTGTACCTGTCTTCCAGCGCATCACTTCGCCCCGTCAGAGTGAATCACTTCCTCGTCAGCACATAGGCTCATCTACCAGCCTGGGGCTCTTCCATCATAATGAGGCTTAGGTACATCTATGTCCATTCCAACTCGGCGAATCTCAGTCTTCTGAAGGAACCGTCAAAGCTTCTTCAAACAAAGAGAATCATCATCCACAGTACAACGTCTTGCCAAGGAGGAGGATCAGTCGAATCCATCTTCGTCGAGAAGTCAAAGGGAGAGACAACAAAACTCTCTCAAACTGTTGCTATTCATAGGCCAGGGCAAATCAAACCCATGCGCCAAGTGGCAACCTTCCCGAAATCGGTGCAATGAACTTGTATTTATGATGAATGAACTCGCCTCCTTCGAATTCAACTAAGTCGGAGAGCAATCAAAGCTCCGAAGAACTCAATAGCCGGACCAATGGAGATGCGCCATGCAACAGACGCGCCGGTCAGACAGCGCATCACACAGATGCGCCCTACAGTACTCAGCGCATTACAGAGGGTACGCCCCCACACATCTCCATACCGAGTGGAACGCCAACCGATGCGCCCACTCAGCTGTCCATCGAACGTCACCAACATTAAATGCTGAACTGACAGAGTTGGCAGCACGCCTCCCAAAGTCTGAACAGTCGACAGCTTTTTCAGAAAATGAAGCGTCGACAACGTCAGCATCATCATGACTTTATTTCGACGGCTACTGCCACGCGGCCACTCTACCATCAGCATGCGCCTCTACGGCCATGCGTCCAAATCAGCATGCGCCTCAAAAGCCATGCGCCTCAGACTCCTCTCTGATCCCGAAAGACAGAAGGAAAGTCGCCTGCATGCGCCTCAAAAGCCATGCGCCCCAAATGGTTTGTAACTCCTAAAGGTTATGAGCCGCAGCCTCCTCCTGCGCCCAATCCAAGGCGCAGCCCACCAGATCACTCCTCTCCACCAAATCCGAGATCTTCAAACCATGAGTCGACGACACGTGTCCTTTGACTCAACTCATCCAAGATTTCAGCAACGGAAAGATCTTCTCTCTGCTACGTGCTGGCTCACTACAGCAGTATGAAGAGTTCTCCCCCTCGATCAGGGCGCAGCATCCATACGCCTCCATCAGCAACCTCCACGTGGCGTCCCCACACCGGCGTATCCTACATGCGTGCATGAGCAGCCAGCCTGCAAAACTATAAATAGAAGGATCATCTCCTTCACACACAGACAAGAGGCTCACAAAAAACACACAAGGGATTCACAACACAGAGAGAATCCACAACAGAGAATCACCGGAGAGGCAGTTCTAGACACTCAACGTCTTCCTCCTCTCAGCAAGCTCCAGCACCCAGAGCAATCAACACCTTCAGAGAACCGATAACCGTCGTCAGCCGGTCAACGGAGTCAACGCATTACCACTCGCTCCATTGGCACTAAGGACCCAGCTTAAACAAAAGTGTACTCCTAGGACTACATCTAAGTCCTACATTGTAACACTGTTCTGTTTGTATTAAAGTTTTCAATCAAACAATTTTAATGGCAAACAAGCTGGCGACTCTGCTGGGGACTTCTTTCTCCTCTACCGAGAAGGTTGTGTCACAAGCCGACGACGTGAAGGTGGGCTCCTCCCACAAGATGCTGGTAGTGCGCCTCAATCAACAGGCGTACGAGGAGTTCATTTCTGAAGGAAGTGCGAGTCCTTCGAAGCGGCTGTCGAAGCCGAAGAAGACCCGCGCAGTCTGGGTGCACAAAGTCGACGCCTCGGGCACCACCGTTGAAGGGGATGCGCCCGTCCAGCCTTCCCTTCCTGCTGACGTCCTCAGCAGTCAAGGTGCGCCCGCTGATGCAGCGCATCTCTCGGGGAAGCGTGCGGCTGACCACGTTTCCCAGCCATCTTCCTCTCAGGCGAGGAAGATACGTCGATGGAGCAGGGGCGCAGCCAATGCCCCGCGCATCACTTCTGATGCGCCACAAAGAGCCTCTGTCTTTGACAGACTCACTCGCTGTAATGGCGAGGAGAATTTGGATGCTGAGTACTATGTACCCCAGCGGGCTGGTACGAAGAAATCCAAGGCGGCACGGGCCATGCGCCACAAACGTGCTATGCCAGCAGCCGGCCAGAGGCACGCGCTTACGATCACGCGCGCTGCCGATGGCAAGCTGTACAAGGTTGACTCAAGTGCTTCTGCACCGACAACGAGTCGACCTTCAGAGTCCTCATCTCGCTTGGACGCATTCACTGCGTGCACAACCAAGCCGAGAGAGGCAAACTCAGTGGTCTTGAACTTCCGCGCCTCCTCTGGTTGTGCGTTTGAGGTCCGTTCAAGTCACTTCAAATGCTGTGGTTCCCCCACTACTGATCGTGATGCCTGCTTGGTATTAGATCAGGGGGCGCAGCACTCACCCGACCACCCCGGCGCTTGGCCCTGCCATGCGCCTGAGAGGGGTGTGAGGGTAGCACTCTCCTCCAACGACCTGCGCAACGTGATCACTCACAAGCGCCGGTCAGGAGAGTTGACCAACAAGCACGATGCGCCTCTCACGGGGCACACTTGTGCAGTGGTCACCATCAACTGCTGTTGCAAGACGGCAGTACCGCCAAAGCAGTCGGTCTTCCAACGGCTACAATCATCGACACCCCTCCGACATCGCCTTGGGACGAAGGTGTCAGCAGAAGAGGAGCTAAAGGTTGCTTCATGCAACGTGATCTCCAACTCCTCATCTGTCCGGAAGACGACTGCCAATTCCTCGTCTTCATCCAAAAGCCAGCCGAGGAAAACCAAGGCAGCTGTCTCGACCCCTGGAGTGTTCGAAGGCACTCGGTCGAGGAAGAAGTTCTTGGAGGAAGCTGGGGGTAGCCAGACCCTTGTCGAGCCTCCTTCCGAAGACGAAGATGTCCAAAGCACAGCTGCGGCGGATCTTCATCAAGGCGAAGATGGCCTCCCTGAAGCCCCTCAAAATGACGATGTCCTCCAGGACACCGCCGGGGGTAGTGCTGGAAACGAAGAGGCCCTTCAAGACAGAGCTGAGGGCAGTCAGGCCCTTGCAGATGCGCCTGTCGAAGACGAACTCCAGAATGTGGCTGGGGGTGGCCAAACACCAGGAGAAGTGACTCCCCCACATAAGAGCGAGGCTGAGAGCGAAGCCTCAACTAATCCATCCACTTCCGGCCGTGTCATGACAGTATACATGACCGGGGGTGATCTTGAGACTGATACGCCGCCACAGGACATTGTCCAGCGCATAGACTCGCTAGAGGAAGGACTCAAAACCCTCTCTGCCTCAATGCAAGCACTGACTCAAGCAGTGTTTGAGATGCGGTCGGCCTTGATCAGGACACCTTTAAATGGTCCCGACCCAGGAGCCAATGGAGAGTCGAGTGTGCCCCTCCAACGGACACCCTCAGACACAGAAGCACCCCGGACGTCGGAGCCCTCAAACGCTCCACTCCATGTGGTACCTCCTTCCCCGACTCCTAGCTCCACGGAGGACGTGGTCAAAATGATCAAAGATCTGCGGTAGCGCTTCGAGTCCAAGAACAGGCAGGAGGAGCGCCAGAAGATGGGCATTCTCCAGCCTTATCCCCTTGAGTGGAACAAGGTGGTTTATCCCCCAAAGTATAAACCACAAACACTCACGCCGTATGACGGGAAGGACTCTCCACGACGGTACCTGACGTACTTCCAGTCGCAGACAGGGCATCTTCTGAAGAAGGACGCGCTCCTCACCAGCATCTTTGTTGGGGCCCTGAAAGGGGTGGCGTATGACTGGTACTGCAGCCTCCCCGATAATTCCATATCGTCCTTCGACGACCTGACACGCCTCTTCCCCGACCGCTTCTACGACGGTGGGAAGGACATGACGATGGCGTCTCTCATTGAGATACGCCAGAAGGACAAGGAAACGGTTCGGGCATTCATCGAACGCTTCCGTCAGGCCTGCTTCAGGCTACCTCCAGGCATGCCAGAGCATGCGCTTCTCTCCGCTTGCAGTATGAACATGCTGTCTGCAGTAAAGCTCTGGCTTAACTCTACTCCCCCTCCCGACTGGAGCTCCCTAATCATCGAAGCTGAAGCTGCAGAGAAGAAGGCGGCCAATGCACGTCTTCTGGGTGTTAGCTTCCCCGCCTTTGACGATAAGGGGAAAAAGTCCGCAATCAACAACTTCGGACGAGAAACAAAGGGAAAACAGGCATTGACTGTTAATGCCTCGAAAGGCGCATCTGCGCCTACTCAAAATCCTCCACTGGCACCGAGACCCAAGGAGGTTTATTCATTCAATGATGACGATACCCTGCAACTCTTTGAGATACTGAAGCAGGGTGACAAGATCAAGCTTCCGGACCCGAAGCGGCCCGATGAAGTCGGGAAAGTGGACAACCCGAGGTACTGTCACTACCATCGGTTTGTCGGACACCCGACCAAGGATTGCTACGTCCTCAAAAATTACATCCAGCGCATGATCAATGCGGATGTAATCTCCGTCGACTACGAAGAGAAGACGGTGTCAGCTAATGTGGTATCACTTCAGTTCGGCACCTTGCCGCCGACTACCACACAAGATGGCGTCATCCCCATCCCTAAGGCGACAATGGAGGTGGTGAACTTGTCACCCACCCGTGACAATGTGAGTGGACTTGTCCCACTCACCACATCTCGAGGAGAGGTCCTCTGGGTTTACCCCGACCTCGTCTCCGAGGTAACTCAACCGGAGGTACGCCCTACCTCCAAATCAAAAGGCAGGAAGATCAAGTCTTGCCGCACAGTCTCTTCTTCAACAGAAGAGGCACTTCCAGTGCAAATACGTGCACAACAGAGCTCCCAATCCGACGAAGCCGCCGTCGAGGTGGTGCCTCCTAGCACCATCTCTGAGGAGGGTCCATCTAAGCCCTCAGCATCCTGAGAAGACCAAAGCCATCCTCAACATGGATCCTCCGAAGAACCTTCGAGAACTTCGGGGCTTACAGGGACGTCTGGCATATATCCGGAGGTTCATAGCGAACCTCTCCGGTAGATGCCAACCCTTTACTCAGCTCATGAAGAAGGGAGTCTCTTACGTCTGGACCGAGGAGTGCCAAAAGGCTTTCGACGACATCAAGGCTTACCTAACAAGCCCACCAGTCCTGGTAGCGCCAGTCACCGGCAAACCATTTCTCCTCTACGTCCGTGCCATGGATCATTCTCTTGGCGCTCTGCTGGCTCAAAACAGCGATACAGGCTACGAGTAAGCAATCTACTACCTCAGTCGAACACTCATCGGGGCCGAACACCGGGACAACCCCGTCGAAAAGGAGTGCTTGGCTTTGGTGTTTGCCATCCAGAAGACTCGTCATTATGTCTCGGGTCAGATAATTCATGTCATCTCCCGAGTCAATCCACTCAGAGTTCTCATGACGAAGCCAGGGTCATTAAACTACCGGCTGGCTACATGGGCGATCCTACTAACGCCATACAACATGGTATTTGTCCCGCAGAAGGCGGTCAAGGGTCAGGCTCTGGCTGACTTTTTAGCTGCACACCCCATCCCAGAATCTTCAAAACTCTATGAAGACATCCCGAATGAAGTCCAAGAATCAAACGTCACTGAAGGAAGCCCCGTTTGGCGGATGTTCTTCGATGGCGCTTCAAGAACGGGCCCCAACGGCCAAATCATCGCAGGAGTGGGGGTAGTCTTGGTCTCCCCCGATCAGCTGGTCATCCAGCGCGCATACTCTCTTTCGAAGCCGTGCTCCAACAATGTTGCTGAGTACAACGCACTCGTCATGGGACTTCAGCTAGCACAACAGCTGGGAGTGGATCATCTGGAAGCCTACGGCGACTCAAAACTCGTCGTAAACCAGATTCGGGGGCAATACGAGGTTCGCCATGAAGATTTGATCCCTTACCATGAAGTTACATTGAACATCATTTCAACCTTCACTGGGTTCTTCATCGAACATGTACCCCGTCTACAAAACTTGGAGGCTGACGCTCTGGCTGGCCTTGCAGCCTCATTGGCCGCGCCCCTTGGGACTCAACACTATGTCACGGTAACTGGCCGAGACTTGATTTGTCCCAGAAACAACCTATGTTTGCAAATGGCTCACGCCGTGCCGACAAACACCGATGTTAATGTCCGAGACTGGAGATTCCCGTTCATCGACTTCGCCGTCTATGGAATCCTTCCGGAAGATCCGAAGGAAGCCGTCTCAGTCAGGAGACGCTCTCTTCGATTCTACTACGATACAGCCACTAAAACGCTGTACCGACGCTCCTTCGACGGGCTTCTCCTTCGATGCCTGTCTAACGAAGAAGCGGCCGAAGCTCTTCGAAAAGCTCATGACGGAACTTGCGGAGCTCACCAACCAGGTCCTAAGTTGCAAGATCGACTGCGACGTATGGGCTACTACTGGCCAACCATGGCCGCCGACGCAGTGGAATATGCTAAGAAGTGCCATGCATGCCAACTTCATGCAGACTTCATACATACACCGTCTGAACCTCTACATCCTACAGTCGCCTCCTGGCCATTCGAAGCCTGGGGCATGGACATTGTAGGACCAATCACCCCTCCTTCATCAAGAGGACATCGTTTCATCCTGGCCATCACCGATTACTTCTCCAAATGGGCGAAAGCAGTCCCACTAGCGGAAGTAAAAAGCTCCAGGGTGGTCAGCTTTATCAAACACCATGTCATTTACCGTTTCGGAGTACCCAGGCGAATCATTCATGACAATGGTCCCCAGTTCATCAGCCACATTTTCAGCAGGTTCTGTGACAAAAATCGCATTCAAAACGTGGCCTCAACCGCCTACAATCCGGCAGCAAACGGATTAGCCGAGGCGTTCAACAAAACTATTGTCAGGCTGCTCAAAAAGGTCGTGTCATCCAACAAACGCGACTGGGACGAAAAGCTCGGCGAATGTCTTTGGGCCTACCGCACAACGGTACGGACCCCAACAGGCAACACACTATTTTTTCCTGGTCTACGAGAGCGAAGCGGTACTGCCTCTCGAGATCCAGATCCCCTCACTCCGAGTAGCGATCACAAACAAACTCACAGAAGAAGACAATCAACGTCGTCGTCTGCGGGAACTGGAGGCACTTGACGAAAAGCGTCTCCTAGCTCAACAACGCATCGAACTTTACCAAGCCCGTATATTACAGGCTTTCAACAAGAAGGTCAAGCAAAGAACTTTCCAAGTTGGTGACCTGGTTTTAGCAGTCAGAAGGCCAATGGTGTTAACTCACAAGACACCAGGGAAGTTCGAGCCCAAATGGGAAGGACCCTTCATCATTGAGACGGTATACTCAAACGGTGCTTACCGTCTCGCCAAACCCAATGGGGACTTGTTCATGATGCCCATCAACGGCAAGTTCCTAAAGAAGTACTATTCTTGACATCTTCTAAGACATGTATTTCCCCAAACAACCTCTTTTCACAAAATCAAACGCTTCCGGAACCCAGCTGCTCCGTGGCATCCTTCCGTAGAAAGATAACCACGTCCACATTACCTCTGAGTTGTCTCTCTACATCCTACAAAGCGCAACCTTACATTTCGTGAGCTTACGCTATCCTTCATGTTTACCACGTCCACATTACCTCTGAGTAAACATCCCGTACAAACAACTCCTGTGTTGTCGTACATTGATCGCAGAACTTCCACGTCCATATTACCTCTGAGTTGTTCAGCGTATCCCCCAGGATCATTCCTACCACGTCCATAAATACCTCTGAGTAGGAAGATTCTATCATTTGAACCTAATGATTGCCATGTCCACATTACCTCTGAGCAAACATGTTGGTTCCTTCAAACTTATTATCTGTACCTAAAAACCAAGGTGCACAAAAGATAATAGGTCCACATAAATCATCAAGTTCATGATATCAAAAATGAACGCATCATAAAAAAGATTGTGTATTTCTTTATTTTCTAAAAAAAGAGAGTACAAAACTACACTATCCCCCAGCAAGAGTTGCAAAAACACAAAAAGAAGAGACTACAATCCCTAAACATCTCCAGCGGAATTTCCATGTCCATATTACCTCTGAGTAGTTCCGTGTATCTCCCTCCAGAGTCATTCCTACCACGTTCATATCACCTCTGAGTAGGAAAGCTCTACCATCAATCCCATATTTACCACGTCCATATTACTTGAGTAAATATGTTGGTCCTCTCTCTCTCTCAACTTATTATCTGCACCTAAAACCAAGGTGCGCCATGGATGATAAGTCCACATAAATTCCCCAGTGGAAGTACCCAAACCGATCACGTCCATACTACCTCTGATAGGATTGTCACACCTAAACAGCTCTATCATTCATGCTTCTTGTTCAAAGTATTTCAAAACTTGTCCAAAAGTTTTAAAAACTTTGAAGGGGGTCTTGTAGAAGTATGAAAAAGAAGGGATCTTTCTTTTAATCCCACATCGGAAAGGAGAAGAAGGGAGGCCTCATTCCACTCTATATATAGAGACCTCTTGCCTCCTTTGAAAAGGGCACCAAAAAATAAATAAAGAAAAGGAAGCCCGTTATCCAGGAAGCCCGTTCGAGCCACAAATTGCAGTTGTTCTTCTCTTCTTCTGGGTCGGCTGCAAGCTCTTCACTCGCTGTTATGGCGAGGATAATTTGGACTCTGAGTACTATGCGCCCCACGGGCTGGTACGAAGAAGTCCAAGGCGGCACGGGCCATGCGCCGCAAACGTGCTATGCCAATGGCAAACCAGAAGCATGCGCTCACAATCATGCGCGCTGCTGATGGTAAGCTGTATAAGGTCGACTCGGGTGCTGCGGCGCCGGAAACAAGCCGACCTTCAAAGTCCTTGTCTCACTTGGGCGCATTTATTGCGTTCACAACCAAGTCGAGCAAGGCAAACCTAGTGGTCTTGAACTCCCGCGCCTCCTCTGGTTGTGCGTCTGAGGTCCGTTCAAGTCACTTTAAATGTTGTTCCCCCACTACTGATCGGGAGATCAGGGGGTACAGCATTCACTTGACCACCCCGGCGCTTGGCTTTGCCATGCGCCTTGAAGGGGGTGCAAAGGTGGCACTCTCACTTGACCACCCCGGTGCTTGGCTTTGCCATGCGCCTTAAAGGGGGTGCGAAGGTGGCGCTCTCACTTGACCACCCCGGCGCTTGGCCTTGCCATGCGCCTGAAGGGGGTGCGAAGTTAGCACTCTCCTCCAACGATCTGCGCAACATGATCACTCACAAAAACGTCGATCAGGAGAGCCGACCAACAAGCATAATGCGCCCCTCACAGGGCACACTTATGCCACGGTCGCCATCAACTGCTGCTACCGCAAGACAGTGGCTCCACCACCAAGGCAGTCTGTGTTCCAACAATTGCAACCTGCTGTACCTGTCTTCCAGCGCATCACTTCGCCCCGTCAGAGTGAATCACTTCCTCGTCAGCACATAGGCGCATCTACCAGCCTGGGGCTCTTCCATCATAATGAGGCTTAGGTACATCTATGTCCATTCCAACTCGGCGAATCTCAGTCTTCTGAAGGAACCGTCAAAGCTTCTTCAAACAAAGAGAATCATCATCCACAGTACAACGTCTTGCCAAGGAGGAGGATCAGTCGAATCCATCTTCGTCGAGAAGTCAAAGGGAGAGACAACAAAACTCTCTCAAACTGTTGCTATTCATAGGCCAGGGCAAATCAAACCCATGCGCCAAGTGGCAACCTTCCCAAAATCGGTGCAATGAACTTGTATTTATGATGAATGAACTCGCCTCCTTCGAATTCAACTAAGTCGGAGAGCCATCAAAGCTCCGAAGAACTCAATAGCCGGACCAATGGAGATGCGCCATGCAACAGACGCGCCGGTCAGACAGCGCATCACACAGACGCGCCCTACAGTACTCAGCGCATTACAGAGGGTGCGCCCCCACACATCTCCATACCGAGTGGAACGCCAACCGACGCGCCCACTCAGCTGTCCATCGAACGTCACCAACATTAAATGCTGAACTGACAGAGTTGGCAGCACGCCTCCCAAAGTCTGAACAGTCGACAGCTTTTTCAGAAAACGAAGCGTCGACAACGTCAGCATCATCATGACTTTATTTCGACAGCTACTGCCACGCGGCCACTCCACCATCAGCATGCGCCTCTACGGCCATGCGTCCAAATCAGCATGCGCCTCAAATGCCATGCGCCTCAGACTCCTCTCTGATCCCGAAAGACAGAAGGAAAGTCGCCTGCATGCGCCTCAAAAGCCATGCGCCCCAAATGGTTTGTAACTTCTAAAGGTTATGAGCCGCAGCCTCCTCCTGCGCCCAATCCAAGGCGCAGCCCACCAGATCACTCCTCTCCACCAAATCCGAGATCTTCAAACCATGAGTCGACGACACTTGTCCTTTGACTCAACTCATCCAAGATTTCAGCAACGGAAAGATCTTCTCTCTGCTACGTGCTGGCTCACAACAGCAGTATGAAGAGTTCTCCCCCTCGATCAGGGTGCAGCATCCATGCGCCTCCATCAGCAACCTCCACGTGGCGTCCCCACACCGGCGCATCCTACATGCGCGCATGAGCAGCCAGCCTGCAAAACTATAAATAGAAGGATCATCTCCTTCACACACAGACAAGAGGCTCACAAAAACACACAAGGGATTCACAACACAGAGAGAATCCACAACAGAGAATCACCGGAGAGGCAGTTCTAGACACTCAACGTCTTCCTCCTCTCAGCAAGCTCCAGCACTCAGAGCATTCAACACCTTCAGAGAACCGATAACCGTCGTCAGCCGGTCAACGGAGTCAACGCATTACCACTCGCTCCATTGGCACTAAGGACCCAGCTTAAACAAAAGTGTACTCCTAGGACTACATCTAAGTCCTACATTGTAACACTGTTCTATTTGTATTAAAGTTTTCAATCAAACAATTTTAATGGCAAACAGGAAGCAATGGTTCTGTCCTTAGAAATTCGAAGAAGAAGAACAGTTCTTGGCCGCATATAAGCTTGACCGTATGAGTCTTCATGCGACAAGTCCCCTGGCCGCATGGGCATTCTAGCCGCATGGGCATTTCCAGCCGCATGAGTTCATTCGTTTGAGCCGCATGAGACTGATTCCAATCCCAGGCGCATGGGCTTAGTCAGCCGCATGAGACTTATCTGCCGCATGAGTTCTTAGCTAGCCGCATATGCATTTGGTCCCGCAGCCGCATGGCGCTGCATGACTTCTCAGCCGCATATAGGATTGTACTTATTCTAGCCGCATAAAATTAGTTTTCTTTAGCCGCATATAGACTTGTCCCATGTTCAGTCGCATGGGCGCATGTCATTTCGAGCCGCAGGGGCGCATGTCCTTTGAGCCGCATGGGGTTTGCTATTCCCCTCAGCCGTATGGAATTTCTTTTGGCAGCCTGGTCGCATGTTAACCTTAGCCGCATGAGACTGCAACCTTTTTCAGCCGTATGGCTTGGGCGTTGCTGAACCGCATGGACCTATTTCGAATCCTGGCCGCTTAGGCGCATGTTGTCCTAGCAGCATAGGCGCGTGTGGTCCTAGCCGCATAGGCGCATGATTGTCCCGGCCGCATGAGTTTAAGTTTCCTTAGCCGCATGATTTCCTGGTCGCATGAACGCTGATTCTAAGTCTTTTGGCTGATCCTTGTTCCAAATTAACAATTGATTGACATTGATTGACCTTGACTAATTACCTTGACTTTTATTAACATTAATTATTGTCTTGACATTATAATATGAAAGTGGTTATCTCGATTAATAATTGATCATGCGTTCCTAGTTGGAACTAAGAGACTGGCTAGTCGTCTTATTGAATTGAATGAATGAGACACGTTCATATTAACTATGAACTATTGCAATCGACTGGCTAATTTCGAATATTGGCATACAGGCACATGCAGGCTTCAAATTATTCATCTATTTATTTATTTAGTTATTTAGTTATTTATTTATCTTACAAAAACAGCATGTGTACTTTATGGTCAAGGCATGATTACTCCGTGGTTAATTTTGATTGTTGCATTACGCTATGTGAGACCTACAACCTGACCGCACTGGTATCGTTGTAGAGTTGTGCATATCGTACCCCGTACGAAAGTACTCATTTGAACGACCATGACCCACGACATGGGACTTCTCTCAACGTAGAGATTATTAAGTTAAATAAAATAATGATTGCATGGAGAGAATTGATACACTACACCAAAAGTGGGATTTCCCAACACCTAATTTTTTTAATTAGTAACGTTTTTTTACCGTTACTAATTGCCAACGGTAAAAAACCGTTAGCAACAAAAAAAAACCGTTAGTATAAATAAAAAAAACTAAAATTTAATATAAATAATACTTCTTATTTATTTTGTAACATATTAAAACCGTTTGTAAATCTATAAAAATTTAACACGTGTCTTTCACGTGAGAAAGATGCGTTGGGATTGTGTTTCGGGGGGAAACACTTTTCATTTCCCTCTTCTTTCATCAAACTTTTCCCGATGAAAACCCCCTCCTCTCCAACAAATTAACTGGTGAAGCCGAACTCTCCTCTCTCCCTCTCTGTCCTCCGAGCGGGTGAAGCCACAGTCTCCTCCGAGGACCTGTCTCTCCCTCTCTCTCCTCCGAGCAGGTGAAGCCCCAGGTAAATCTCTCTCCCCCGAGGAGCTCTCCACCACCTCCTCATGTTCCTCCTCTCCTCACATTAACAGGTTTTAGGGAAAGTCTAATTTTAGGGCAAACAACAGGGAATAAGTTTAGGGAAGAAATTTTAGGGCATAACTTTTAGGAAAGAAATCCTTATGGAGCATAAGTCCTTGTGGATTTGCACACCGAGTAACCCATCGCTTGCAGCCATCGACGCCAGCAAGGTTCACCCTTCGTATTTATCTCGATCTTTTTTTCTTTCATTTTTTTTTTATAATTTACTGCTTTAGGATGACCATACAAAAGGAAATTTAAATTCTGATTCTTCCTCACTATGCAAGTTCTATATATCCTTTTCAATAGATTGATTTTTCTCCATAATTTTTTAAAGTTACTTCATCATTATTGTGATTCATGATTTTATAACTAGTTTTTGTTTCTGTAATTTTTTATAGACTACATAAAGAAATATCATGAACTTGGAAATGAGCCTGTTGACATTGAGGATTTGCTTAAGATTGGAAGGACAAAGGGGCCGTAGGTTTTTATGCTGCATCTCTTTATAGCTTTTGTATTTCCTAATATATAGAACCATATATGTGATGAAAGAGATGCAGCATAAAAACCTAACAAATGTATACAGAACCTAACAAATGGGCCGTAGGTTTTTATGCTGCATCTCTTTCAACTTCAATGATAAGTCCTCTAGAAGCATTCTGCCATTTCAACTGTCATGTTTTAATTTCGTGAACATCTTGTCAATCTTTCCACCATCGTAATGAACGGTTGATCCTAAATATTGAAAATATAGCTCCTAGGTATTCTTGCCCATTAATATGTACTAAATTACGACCGAAATTCATCCTTTTAGGTGTTTCTTGCTAACATATTTAATTTTATCGAGCTCGAGATCATATCTAAAGTTGATGGATCTTGAAACTCGTGAACTTTTCCCCAAATTTGTATATTTGTATATAAATTAGAAATGCTACATGTTACCCTTTTAACTTAACTTTCCATATAAGTTAACTACACTACTTAAGCATTTGTGCCCCATGGGTGTGCCTTGCATTCACGTAGATCCATCATATAGAAAGAAAAAAGGCCTTACACTGAAGACCCCCAAAAAAAAGAAAAAAAAGAAATTTGGAATTCATGTAGCTGGGACCCCAAAATTCTGGAAAGAGGCTTTATTAGTGTTGTTGTTGATGCTGCCAAGTAAGGTCCAGTATGTTGATCCTAATATCTTGCCCCACTACAGAGGAAGGGAAAGTATTATAGTTGCTCCTGGATTGGATGTTAGACCCCAACCTAGACAAAGAGAAGCTCAAAAGAAACCACGGGCTGTAAGTCTTTAGTGCTTTTATTTCTTGTACTGTACCAATTTCCTTAAGTGCAATGATCATTTGTTCACTGTAATAACTACAGAAAAAAGCGGGACAAGTGCGTCCCGATTTTAAAAAGGAGAAGGCTTACTTCGAAGAAGTTGACTCATTTGAACTCATTGAAGAGAGCCCTTCACCTAAGAACTTTAGCACTTGGGCAATGGGCACGAAAAATGACTTTTTGGTTCATGATTTGCCTGCCATTTTGGAGCGATGGAGAATTTCAAAGATTGCTTACAGTTGCAGGTCACATCCTTTGTATAAAATTATGGAGACACCAATAATTCCCTCCGCACAAAGTAGTAGTGGTGACAATGAGAGTTCAACTGAGAAGACACCGGAAAGGGCTTTTCCACGAAGGCCCTCCAAATTTACATCTTACGACAGAAGTACTTTGTCAACAACAGATGAGAACTCCAGTGTAGATTTGACTCAGAACTGCGTTATCTCTTCATTTGGTGCACTTCATATAAAAGATGAGGGTATCACAAGTGATAACCATGAAAAAATTGATGAGGGCAATGAGTTAGAAGGTGCTATCAAGAAAGATCCATTGCCCTTACGACCAAAGTCGTTTAGTGGGGAGTATCTGAGTGCTTTCACACAGCTTCTTATGGTCTGTAGACAGTCAGCCCCAGGAAGACTCTCTGAAGTCTTCTCTTCCTACTGGTTAGTCCCAAATACCTTTGTATTTTATACTTTGATTAATACCGTTGTAGATTGCTTGCATGAAAATGTACCAGATCCCCATTGTTTTGCTGCTAATAATAGCTCTGTTATTTAACGATTATAAATGTTTAATTTGACCAGAAAGCATGTAATCAGTATGTGTACTCACTGAAATATTTCTTAAATTCTAAGGACCATATTATCTTGATTCAAGATGGTCTTTGGTAATTTACAAGTTTTATCAGTCGATCACCTCTAGTTTATCTGTTTTGTTATGGTCATCTTCTTCTGGCATTTGGTTTTATTATCTGAAACAGATTGATTAATCCACAAGCTGAAATGAGTTAAATTGTTGGAACAGTGAACCAAGTAGCATAGTGAAAATAGGAGAAGGCACGTATGGAGAGGCCTTCAGAGCTGGTGAGACTGTATGCAAACTAGTTTCAATTGATGGAGATTCACCAGTGAATGGAGAAGTTCAGAAGGTTTGAGAGCTAATCCAAGCTTATGCTTATCAAAATCTTATTGTTTTCTGATTCATTTTCCCCTTATGCAGAAATCTGAAGAAGTACTTGAAGAAGTGTTGCTTTTTTCCTTGACTCTAAATAATCTAAGAGGGAAAGAAGGAGAACCTCATAGTCATAATTTATGCACGAGCTTCATTGAAACAAAAGAGTATGCCATAGTCATAGTCTGTGCATACTAGAGCTGTTAGTATGGACTTTCACTCTCTAATGGATTCGCTTAAACATTTTAGTCTTTGCATACTAGAGCTGTTAGTATGGATGTACACTCTCTAATGGATTCTTTTAAACATTTTTCTTGGGTTATGCCAGTTTTATATCTTTTTATTTTCTAATGGAAGTTTCAGCATGCCACTGTTTTTTCCTCATTTTTATGTGGTATTGTTCCTCATACACTGTTCTTTTTTCACTGCCAATGTTAAAATCTTTTCTTCCTCAACATGTGCAATGTATGTAATGCTATTTATTAGTTGGCATTGTACTCCTTGTAGTATTGTAACATTATTTTGCCTATACAGTTTTCGGGTATGTGAAGGTCGCTATGATCCTGTCCTTATCAGTGCATGGGAGGACTGGGATGCCAAGCATCATTCTGAGAATGATCACCCTGGGGATTTTTCAGAGACAGGTTTCTTTTAGACTACAATGGATATATAATTTAGAACAACTGAATTATACATAGCTAACCTAGGCAGCAAACTCAAAAATATTAACTTCTATTTCAGCGGTATATTGTATTTATTCTGGCTGATGGGGGTAAAGACCTTGAAAGTTTTGTGCTTTTGAACTTTAATGAGGCTCGAAGTTTACAGGTGCAGGTAAGTATTGGCATGTTCCATCATCAATTATTTCTTTTAACCGGTGGTTTATAAGGCTTACACTAGTTTCAACCAATTAGTCATTGCAGGTCACTTCTGCACTTGCTGTGGCTGAAGCTGCATGTGAATTCGAGCATCGAGACTTGCACTGGTATAGTCGTGTCTCTCAATGTGTAATGAGTGTTTCCATGTTGAGATTACAATTAGCAGTTCCGCTTGCTAATTGGTCACGAATGTCAAATGATCTTGTAGGGGAAATATTCTAATATGTCGTAATGAAGAAACATGCGTAGATTTTACCCTTGAAGGAAAGAAACGGACTGCCAAATCATTTGGATTGACAATTTCGATAATTGACTTTACCCTTTCCAGGATCAACACTGGTGAACTTTTTTTTACTTAGCTATACATGCTATCCTCTTGTTTAACAACAACGCTTTGTCTACATGTTTTATATTTGGGGAAGACGTCTCCTCGTGGTTTCAATTTTATGCCCATGCATATACATGCGAACACACATGTCAAAATCACATGTACTGGCACTTACATTTGGGAATTAGGATATGGTCTTTTAAGAGACATGAAATGCCTATGTTACATATGCATTGTTTAATTGTGCAATACGACAACAACCAAGTCTTGGTCCCAATTTTTGTAGATTGCCTATTGAATCTGTTAATGGCCATCTCCCTGGTCAATAAATGACATTTGCATCGGTTTAACATATTCCAAGGTAAAAGGAAAACCATTTGATAGGTGCTAATGAGTGTCCTTGAGCACCTGTTTGCAAAACTGAAGAAAAAGGTCAGCTGGAAAATGATTGATATATCTCCATTTAAAGTTTCTCTTTTGCTATATTGTTTAAGATAAACCTCATATTTAGCTTCTTATCTAGAATTGTCTGCTATATATGGCATTAGGTCAGCTGGAAAATGCTCTTTCTTGCCCGTTTTTGTTACCCTCACTGGATATGGATGTCTGTGAACAGCATCACTTTATATTTCTTTGCAAAATGCTCTGTATAATAATAGACTTGTGGAGAGATTTAGCAGAGATGAAAAGTATAGGGAGCTATACCTTATGTTGGATTGTTATAGGGAGCTGTACAAACGTTCCTTATGTGTGTGCGTGTTAAAAATTATAGACTAGAGGGATATGGGCCACGTGACAATTGGATTCACATACAATAATTTGTTAGTTGTATTTGTACTGTTGCCTTGACTTGACAATAAGTTTCTTCTTGTTGAGGGATTGTCATTGCAAATTCATCTTTGATTGCAGCCTACAATGTAAGACTAAGAAATAAAAAAGAAGGACCTCTCTTTCAATTGAAAAACCTGTCAAATCCTACTATGAATGGTTGCCTTAGTCCCTAGCATTTTCCCACACGCCACAACTTAAACATAATCTCGTATTCTTCCAGAACTTTTGTACTAAGTTCAATTTTGTTGTCTTTTGATGAAACAGCTGAATGCACGGCTGTGGAAGCATTCAAACATGCAGGAGAAAATATAATATTTGTCAGTAGGAGTCCATTTGAAGATGTTCCTTTGGGTTAGCAATGTCTTTTTCGTGTTTTTTGTTTGAGAATAACTATAAATCTCATGTGGTTGTGGAATTGTTTTGCAGGAAATGGAAAAGTAGGATATGTTAACCAAGCAAATAACATATATTCCTGGTATGGCCACTCTTATCCTTTATATCATATTATCATCATCATAATTTCTGAAGTTATTTTACTGATTGAGTTAATATAAAATCAGGATTGGATTATGAGCTCTTCTTTCTGGTGCTCGCCTGATTTCTGATAGGATGCTTCAAGCTTCAGCTGAATGGTAAATTAAAGTACAACTTCTCATATATATTGGTCTCATATATACTCTTCCCAAAATGTTAACTAGCTGTAGCCTGTAGCAACTTCTCAAAAATGTCAAATTCTTAAATAATGATCTTGTATATATTGAATCTGAAAATAATCTCATGTCTAATTAATTACATATCAATATCTGCCATTTTGAAACTGAAAATACATCCAATATATACTGTACAAAATGACACTATTAGTCTATTACACACAATCACATATACAATGATACAAGATTACAAGTATAGCTCTTGATTTTTTTTCTTTGTATGGCTTGATCTCTATATTCTCCAATCTCCAGAGCTCAGACTCTAGTTGGTCTCTGAATCTCTCTAATTGCAATGAAACATAAACATGATAGTTGTGTCGAAGTTGAACTTTTAGTCTATCTTTTTGCTTTCATAACAGGAATCATTAAAAATGCTTTTGATAAGTTGAACTTTTAAGAGGTTATCAGCGAAAATTTGAAGGATAATCTCTTAAATTTTTTGAATCCATGTCACCTGATGCAATTAGTAAAAACATCTGATTTTCATGCAGAGTCAAGGGAAAAAATTTACACCAACTGATTACTTTGAGTTCAATTCAAAGTTTTATTGACAAAATGAGAAGGATTAAGGTTTGATACACCACTCTGTGTGTGCTCCTTTTTTTATCATAATTTGATGCTATGTCAGGATTTTATCTTAAGTCAGGTGCAAGTGATGTCTTCCTCATCAAGTGGAAAACTAAGTCTATAGTTATTTACATCCTTTGAACACCATAATGTAAATGATTTATGGCTTTTCCAATTTGTTCATCGAGTGGTAAAAAAATTTTGTAAGTTCTTTAGGTCAAAGGTGTAAATGTCAAAATCCACTATTTGGTGTATGGATGGTTTCGAATTATATTACTGTAGGGGGCAGTTCGGCAAAGGTTTAGAATGGTTACATATGTCTGACATTTCAGATGATACTATATGAGTAAAAGCTGGTGACTAAGGTGTTATTATTATGGGTTACCAATGTATCATCTGAATCATCACAATACACATGTTTTAGGATACTAATATTAGGTGTGATTATTATGGGTTACCACATAGAAAAGTACAACAAATTTGGCATGCATTGACTAGTTAAACATTCTGCACGTTTTAGGATACTCAATAAATGAAGATGCTAAGAAATTTATACTTGATGAGAACTTACAGTAGACATTCCAAACTCTCTCCAACCACACACATACCAATGCATCTACTTTTGTGTGCTGACTAGCATTTGCTCACAAAGACAACTGTTCTGACATCTACTATTACATATCCATTTAATACATATTGATTTTGTGATAATACTTATTTGAATTGTTCTTCTCCATTCGATTTCAGTATCTTTCTTTGTTAACTTGCAGAGATATAACCATCCAGTACTCATGCCAAGTCCAAATATTGGGATTAGTGATCTTCTAAAAAGTCCAAGTATTACATTACTCCAGAGTTCTATCCAGTACTCATGCCAAGGGGATTGCACAACTCTTGTACTACTTTCCGCGTGTCCTTAACCACATCTCACTCTCGGCACAAACAAGCATTCTGATTCGAGCTTCCCAACTATCGTAGTCTTTAGATTCGACTTTTATCTAGTTTTGTAATTTAATTATTGGATTGAATACATAGAATATCCTCCGAGCCTTGTTATGCCCCCCTTTTATAGCACGTCAATAATGGAACTTGCTTACTATTGTAATATTGTTTAAGTGATTGAATTGTGTAAGATTTAGTTGAATGGAACAATCTTGATCCTAATTTTGTCTGTATATTTATATGATCATAAATTTGGCAATGTTCATGTGCATGAAACAAATGGATTTGATTCTTAGGCTCGATAGAGCTATAATTTTTTTTAATAATTTTTTATCCATTTCTAACGGTTATAACCGTTAGGAAAGCTTTCTTTCCTAATGGTAAAAGCTTGTTACGTTAGTTTTAGTTCTAACGATTTTTTACCGTTAGGAAATTTACTTTTTTAACGGTTTTTTACTGTTAGTAAATTTATTTTACCAACGGTTTTTTACTGTTAGGAAATTTATTTTACCAATGGTTTTTAACCGTTAGGAAATTTATTTTTCTAACAGTTTTTTTTCCGTTAGAAAAATTTCCAACGCCATAGAACCAACGGTAAAAAACTGTTACTAATAATTTTTCTAACACTTATAGTCGTTAGGAAATGGATGTTTTGGTGTAGTGATACCTGAGTTCTTACATGGCAGCCCTCTTGGGACTAGTAGTGCCCGACAGGCCGGTTGGTCCCCTGCAAATCTGCCACACGGACAGGGAGCGGTATCTGGTTATATTATCTATTGTATATTGTATATTGATGACGGGCGTCCCGCTGGGACTCGTCTAATTCATGATTGGTGCAATTGATTGACTGGGTAAAACTAACCTTGCTTGCACATAGTAAGAGCTGAGGAATCCTTTATTGCATAATCCCAGGGTAACTTGGGACTTACAGTAGCAAGCCGTAACAGTTGCATGGCCGTTTAAATCGATTTGCTTGTGTACTGTACCTACTCTGTTACCTAACTGAGATGATCAGAATGTCAGGACATGACGGGCCAACTTCTGTCCTTGTTTGGTTGGGAGGTTGGTTCGATGTGTCGTGATGTTATGTGAATTCCAGTAGTCAGCAGAGATCTATTTATGTTTCCTATTACTGGTTTCATTCCTCATATCGTGCTCCCTTGCGGTACTTGCTATTAGAGGTCTAACCTCTCTGGTTTTGCATGGCCAGATTTAGAGCCGGTCTCCGAGGATCCAGCTTACTTCTACCTCCAAGATGGTCAATACTAGAGGGATGATCGCAGGAGGACTCGAGTGGGTTCCTTACTTCCCCGCTCGTTTTGTTAAATACTTTATACTTTGCCGTTTGGCACCGACATGTTAGTCGGATTGTCTTGTACCTACTTTTGCATAATTGTAACTAAGTCAGACTGCAGCTGATAACAATTGTGTATTACTTACTACATTATTTGGCTGTATTTTGTAAAGCCAGATATCAAGAACATTTTGATTGAGCGTTTGGGACGCCTTACTGCTTTATCTTACATGTTCTCTATTTCTGTTTCTTGTTTGAATGATTGAGACAATAGATGTGAAGGAACCATAGGGAGACTTTTATGTAGTATGCACCCCCTCGTCTTGTAGACAGTATTGATCGTATTATACGGTATTCATCTACCCGTAATACGTAGCTGGCTGAGTCATTTCTCCGCTCTCCAGTATTCTGGTTCTGGGACGTGACATGCAGACTGGAATTTTTTAACTACAAATTATCCATTTTCACCTACAACACTTCCATGAATCCTCCACTCACATCCTTCAGTTGAACATATAGCTGTGATCCTCCTTCTTTCATTGTGTACAAACTTCAGATTGTACTTGTTCTTGATGGCATGGAGCCTCAGAGCACTCCTGAATTCTTCATGTGTAGCAAAACGTTTTCCTGCATGAACATCCACATTTTCATCCCTCAACAAACTATTTTTAGTCACAACAGGATCTGAAGAACCCAACTCAAAATCTTCATACCCCAACTGTCTTCTGAGGACTGCACACTGCCCAACTCATCACTGGAATTATACTCAGACTCTTGGTCAATGTCTTCATCAGGTAAAAAACTACTATAGTCAATACCTACTTGTTCTTCAGCCACTTCTTCTTCCCCCACTTGTTCTTCACCCACAGCCACATGTTCTTCACCCACTTGTTGAACAGCCACATGCTCTTCAGACACTTGTTAGACAGCCACATGTTCTTCACCCACTGGTTGAACAGACACATGTTCTTCATCCACATGTTCACGTGGTACCCCAGTCAAGTTAATGCTTGCCCAATAATCATCATCCATCTTCATTTCTATCTCTATAGCTGCTTCACTAAAATCAGTAATATGTGTCTCATAATCATTGTAATCAATGAGTGACTCATCGAGCTTCCCTAATACATAAAATTTGAGAAGACATGGCTCTGAAAACTTTGCAAAGCAGCTCATTATATCATTGTCACCCAATAATTTTGTCTTCTTTCCATCCACAGGGTCATAGAAGTAAACTTCACAGGGAGCCTGCACCCCAGCACTTGCACATAGGCCATCAAGGTCAAACCAACAGAATTCATCACTAAGAATAAATTCTTTCAGTTCCAATACTATACCACCAACGTATTTGTCACCAACATCAAAGTGACCCCCAACATACATGTGAAGAGCATACTTTGTACCAAACATGTTGTGCTAAAACCTGTACACAATTACAAACTAATAACTAATTACATACAGTTACCATTTTCACACTTACAAACAAAATTAGGATTTTTTGTCCAGTAATTGTGCAGACACAATTATAAACGAAATTAGGTTACACACCAAAATAGGGTTACAAACGAAATTAGGGTTCTCCTAAAGTCTTCCCAAACTAGGATTTTTTTTTCCAAAATTCCTCGTCACGAACAAAATCCTCGTCACAAACAAAAAAATTTCGTGCAAAATTAGGGTTGTCAGACCCAAATAGGGTTACAAACGAAATTAGGGTTCTCACACGAAAATGGGGTTATCTTTCCTAAAGTCTTCCCAAACTAGGGTTATTTCCCAAAATTCCTCATCGTTCTTATACTAAGCTTAGGGTTTACGAGTATACCTGAATCTCGAAACTGGATTCACGAAGCTCTTCTCCTCCGTCTTCGAATCACGAACCTCTTTTTCTCCGTCTTCGAATTACGGAGGGAAGAAAGCTTAACCGTCGAATTGGAAGAAGAAAAATTATCTAATGGGGGGTTTAGCCTATACTACGCAGGGTATAACGGTCAGTTTACTCAAGCAATAACGTCTGTTACACAGAAATCAGAATTAGGGGGTCTAATGAGCATTTTTCATACATTTAGGAATATTAAGAGCGTGGGATCTTTTACTGCAAAAGGTATACATCTAACGAGGGTTTTTTTGCAATTTACCCTATATATATATATATATATATATATATATATATATATATATATATATATATATATATATATATATATATATATTGTATGATAATAATATTATTCAATTATAGTCAAATATTTTTTTATAAGCTTAAGGTAGAAGATATTCTTCTTGTTTGGTTGAATTCGATTTTCTATATTAAATATATATATAATAAATTTAAATTTTTTCAACAACTTTTTATATAATTTAATTTTTTTAAAAATAAAATGAACTATAATATACATACTGCTTAAATAACTCATCGTGTGTGTATATATTTTACTATTAAAAGTATTTATGTATGAATATTAACATCATTTATACTCCACTACTTTAAACTTATTGTAACCTCCTCTCTTGCGGTGGGCACCTTCTCTTTCTCCACATTTTGTCTCTTTATATATATAAATTAATTTGGTCTCTTCTTATATAATAATTAATTGAGTAATGCTTTATGAACCTCCAAAAAATTTATTCTTTTATATCCCTCCGTCATATGACATTTTCTTATTAGCCCAAGCAAATAGGGAGGATGGTTGGAAAAAGACATGAGCCAATAGAAGAGAGTCACGTGGCGGAGGGACATGGAGAGATGTGTATTTGGAGGTACATGAAACATTTTTCTAATTAATTTTGTCTCTTATATATTTTTGAAGCTCCCTATATTATTATTATTTATTATTTATTATTAATACTAAATATCTCTTACTTAAACCATAACCATAAAGAATGGCTCAGCCGTCGGGATGTATGGGTTAATGGATTCAATATGGTCGGTCAGCAAAAACTAATGGACTTTGGATTCAATATGGTCGGTCAGCAAAAATTAAAACTGTTAAAATTCTGTGCGCCGTTGCCGGGGATCGAACCCGGGTCACCCGCGTGACAGGCGGGAATACTCACCACTATACTACAACGACCCAGTTGTCAAGTTTAACAAATTGTTTTATATGTGTTAAAAATCTATGAAATGTCAAGTTTAACTAATTGTCTGATATGTGTTAATAATCTATGAAATTCTAAATTTCTTATACTTATTAAATTATTATGATTTGTAATAAGTTCTGTATTTGTTTATTGTTATTTTCTCAAAGCCTTTTTGATATAATTACAATGTGGAACTTGCGAGTGTTTTTCCAATATTTGGAGTCCGGGGATCAAATGTGTCCATTTATTTTGCAGCTCAAATGTTGGAGTCATTTATCTTTATCATCTTAAATGCACTCCAATATTTGGAGTCCGGGGATCAAATGTGTCCATTTATTTGGCAGCTCAAATGTTGGAGTCATTTATCTTTATCATCTTAAATGCAATTTTTTAAAAACACTCGCAAGTTTCACATTGTAATTATATCAAAAAGGCTTTGTAAAAAAAAAACAATAAACAAATACAAAACTTATTACAAATCATAATAATTTAATAAGTATAAGAAATTTAGAATTTCATTATATTATTAAAACATATCAGACAATTTGTTAAACTTGACAACTGGGTCGTTGTAGTATAGTGGTGAGTATTCCCGCCTGTCACGCGGGTGACCCGGGTTCGATCCCCGGCAACGGCGCACAAAATTCAAATTTTAGGTTTTGCTAACCATATTGAATCCAAAGTCCAAACCATTTTAACCCATACAAATCCTGATGGCTAGTTTTTGCTGACCATATTGAATCCAAAGTCCAAACCATTAATAAACCCATACAAAATCCCGTATGGTTTAAATAATATATATTTAGTATTAAGGTCTTAGAGCTTGGGTTTAAAATTGTCCAACGTTTGAATTTGAATTTTGAATTCATTGTTTATGTAGACTAATGAATAGTTTAAGTTCTAACATGTTCAATTTCAATATTTTGTGAGATTCTAATACTAAACAATCCTATAGTTTAAGTTATAACATGTTTAATTAGGGAGTTTGAACTCTAGATATTTATTTTTTCTATTATACCCTTTCTTCTCATGTATGGTTATAAAACTTTCTATATAGAATAGGAAGGTATAGTGTGAAAGATAAACCAAAAAGCAAAATTCAAGACCTAAACTTTATAATTGGATATGATAGGATTTAAATTTTAAGCTGATATAAAATTTAGGATCTAAACTCTAATAAGCCATTTTGTTATTTGCTTCAAGAACCCTCAAATTTATAGGACGTCATTAGCATGATGGAGCTCAAAAATACATTTGAATCCAAATTTATAACAAAAATAGTAAATATATAATGGGTTTTATATGTATATAAATAGTAGAAAATTGATAAAAATGATATTTGGTCCCAATAGTTGTGTGGTTCAAAATTAATATGGTAAAAAAATAATGTAAAATTTATAAATTGGGTTTTCGAATAGAGTTATACTATTCTAGAAAATGAGTTCCTACATTCTTAATGTAAAAATTATAAGACCTAAGCTACAACTCTCGTTGGTTGGTTGGGATTATTATGTAACTTCAATTGATCCTTACTATTCTAAAGAACGTGCTCATACATTCTGAATTTAGAATCTAGAAATTGGGATGTGCCTTATTATTGATGCTCCATCTACTAAAGTAAGAGCTCATTTTGTAGAATAATAAGGCGTTCTACGAAGGTCCCAACCCACTCGTAGTAGCGATGACTTGGGCCTCATAATTTATACATTCAGAATGTAATAACTCAATTTGTAGAATAGTAAAGTTCAATTTAGAGTCCAAATTTCTAGATTATATATTTCACATTATTTCTTTATCACATTAATCTATATTTCTTTATCACATTAATTTTTGACCACACAACTTTAAATATTATTTTATTATTTTCTACTATTCTCATGCATATCCAATTCATTCTAAATTAATTTTTTTGTTATATTCGGGTCTCAAGATACATTTTTGAGCTCCATCTACTCATGATGCTTTTAAAACTTGTTGCAACATCTAAAAAAAGAGAGAAATTTTACATTAACGTAATCAGTTCGTTTTTTTTCTTCCTTAAATTAATATACCTTTTTACGTGTCCTTTTATTCGGCTTGGCAAGCAACGTGGGTTGGATTCGAACTGTGTCCATCCCCACCACCCTCCCGATGTACCCAATGGACTACACTCCCATGGATGTGTGTGTGTGTATATATATTTTGTGTGTGTGTGTATGTGTGTGTGTGTGTGTGTGTGTGTGTGTGTGTGTGTATATATATATATATATATATATATATATATATATATATATATATATATATATATATATATATATATATATATGTGTGTGTGTGTGTGTGTGTGTGTGTGTGTGTGAGAGGAGGGATCCGCATCCTCTCACTTTTGCATCCCCGATGTATCCCCTCACTTTGCCAAGCACACCCTAAGTATATTTCATATTTTTTAAAATCAACTTATTATAATAAGTATCAAACTATTCACGTTAAAAAAAAAATGTCACCACTATACTAAAACGACTTGAAACAAACTCGATGGACTCTAATACTAAATATCCATAAACTCTAAACTGATATAAAATTCAGGCTGTCCATGAGTTGTGGCCCAGTGGTAGCAACGAAATCCCGACGCGGAAGGCACATGTTCGAATTCTCCCTCAAAATTTGTCAAGCCAGAGGAAAGAACACTTAAAAAAAAATCCAGGCTCTAAACACTAGTTACTAGTTAGCCCATAACAAAATTTTGAGAACATCAAATAAAATAAAAAAATTTGGGTGGCACCCCACTTTTGTTACGCTTATTTAAGGTGCACCCCACATGTTTACATGAATATATAACACCCCCCACTTCAGACTTTTCCGTCCAAGACTAACAGTTGACCGATTTTAGGTGTAAATTGTGACCAAAATAACCCTCACGTGCTCAGAGCAGTTCAGGTGAGTAAAACATAATTTTGAAATACCTAAATTGTCCTTTCGTCTTTCCTACAATAGGAATCGCGTTCTCTCTCTTATCTCCTTCTATTTTTGTGTCAGCTTTGACCTAAACCCCAAGTCTTCCTCTTCCCTTTCAAATCCGAAGCTTTCTCTGAGCTCCATGGCCGACTCTGGACGCCAGGTAATGTAAATTTGACTTTTTTTCCTTTAATATATGAAAGCCTTTGCTTTTGTGGTTTCTCTGTCTCAATTCGTGAGATTTTCTATTTTGTTTAGGACAAATGTCAAATATGCTCGATGAACACCCATCTTGCAGACGAATGTGCTTTTTTGAGCTCACCATGCAAGATCGGAGGTTGCAAGGGGATTATGTGCATTTCGAAGTCCAGTACTAAAGGCAATCCCGATCGAAAATTTTTGAAGTCCCCATCTGCTCGGATTTTCAATGGCTGGATGTTGCTCTGTTGTGTTCAAGCTCTGGAATTTCATTTTCAACAACTCAAAGAGAAGGTTGTTTCACAAGTGGTGAGTTAGGTCATTGGAAAAAAAGTTGTCCTTGGAGGGAAACCATTTGCCCTAATCGAAATTGTGGAGGAAGAAGAGTCATCTTAATGTCAAAGAGGAGTCACAGCAAGGAAAGAAGATTCTTGCAATGCATGAAGTGTAACAATGCATTCCAATGGTTGAACGAGGCTACAACTAGTGATAGTAACTCTGAAATTCCTGTCCAAATTGTATTGAACACAACTTTAGAAGAGTTGTGTAGAAAATTTGGGAAAAATGTTGCTATGTAATGTTGCTATGTAAATCTGAAATTCTGGAAAAATGTTGTTATGTAATGTTTGTTGAAAGTAACTCTGAAAAAATGTTGCTTGTATTTAAATATGAAATTCTTGTATGTTGAAAGATTACAACTGCAGCAAGTTTACAATCTGTTGTATTGAACAGATTACAAAAGATTACAATTCATCTACAAAATGGTCATCAACTACATATTTCTACTGCAGATTACAAAAGATTACAAGTGCATATTACAAAAGATTATAACTGCAGATTACTTCAGATTACAATACATCTAGAAAATGGTCATCACTATAAGGATATTTCAATTGCAGATATCTAACAAGATGAAAGAACTGCATTTTTACTTCATTGTACTTCACAAAATGTTCAAATTAACTGCAGATTACATCACTAACAGCATATTTCACTGCATATTTCTACTGCAGATTACAAAAGATGACAAAATGTTCACTGCGGCTCATTAACAGTATATTTCAACTGCAGATCACAAAATGTTCAATATAACTTCAAATTAACTGCATATTTTTACTGCAGATTACAAAAGATGACAAAATGTTCACTGCACAACCCATTGTTCACTTCACATTAACTCTTACTTTAACCCATTGTTCACTTCTAACAAAATGTTTACTGCACAAAATGTTCACTTCTAACAAAATGTTTACTGCACAAAATGTTCACTTCATATTAATGTGCTATTGCTGCACATTACTACTGCTGCTATTGACTCTCCATGGAGGTCTAAAAACTGAATTGTTTGAGCCCCTTGGTGGTAGACATCCTATAATGTCATTAGCCCTTCCAGGTACATTGGCTAAATTATGTTGTATCAAATCTTCCACTGGAACTCCTTGTGGTGTTGTATTGGAATCACTTGATTGCTGTGGTGCCTTCCTCCTTCCCCTTGAAACCTTTGGTCTCTTGTAAACATGGTTGGTACTCCTTGGTAGCTTTGCAGGTCTTGGTTCTTTTTGTGGTCTTGGTGGATATGGCGCCCTTGGTTTTTTAATGTTTTCTCCAATTGGTCCTCCTTGGCGCCCTCTAGCATTATGATGAGCTGGTAGCTTGCACCTCCCACAAATCCTTTGCTTCTTGGCAGGTCTTGGTGCCTCATCTACCTCCTTCCTTCTAACACCCTTTGGTCTCCCAGGTTGCCTATGCCTACCAGGTGGACCAACCTCATATGGTGGCTGCAACATACAGAATAGTGAAAGTAAAGAGAAGCCATAAGGAGAAGCATACAGAAGCCTATGGAATATGAAAGTATAAAGAATCACAATAAAGGGACATGAAAATAAAGAGAAACTTACAGAATCCCATAGGCTTTGTTCAGGCAAAGGAACAATCTTTCCAGCATAAGCCTTCTTGTAGGTTTTGGCATGATAGTAGGGACTTGTGAACCTTCAACAAGACAAACTCTGATTAGTGTATAAGTAAGACAAACTCTGAAATATGATATAAGTAAGACAAACTCTGAAATATGATACTTACATTGACCATGTAGGCCTGCTAGGTAGCAGAGCAACAACAGCATGCACACAGGGGATCCCAGTTAAATCCCAAACACAACAGTCATATTTTCTTTCATTGACATCAACAGTCCATCTGTTCTAAATGGAGAAGACACTAGTGACACAAAATAGCCCATCATCAGCACCATTGACCTGATAGTTGTTGACTTGCTTTGACCTTTGCTGAATGATCTTTATAGTCCTTGGAGTCAAGTCATGCTCACCCCGTGCTCTAGAAGTAATCTTCCTTTCATAAATCAATTTCATTACCATCAAGTAAAACATCTCCACAATCATTGTAATTGGTTGACCTCTAATTTTTCCTATTCAGTTGTTGAAGCTCTCAGAAAAATTGTTGGTGATATGCTCACACTTTGTTGTTTTGTCAAAGTATGCTCTGCACCATCTGCCCAAGTGCTCTTTCATCAAATACTGAAGACCCTCTGGACATTGTTGACCTATTGCTTCAATCCACTTAGCATTTTCTACTTCTCCATAGGCTCTAGCTGCACCCCATGTAAGATGCTTCATCTGTAGGCTACCATTGATGTGGGACTTGAAGTTTTTGTAGAAATGTCTAAAGCAAAACCTGTAGGGATGCCCATAGAATTCTTTGTCAATAGCATTGCCTAGGCCTTTCTGCCTATCAGAGATGAAAAAAATCTCTACTGGATGTTGCAGCAGCTTGTGTTTGATCATACTAAGAAAATGGACCCATGTAGCTTCACTTTCTGATGTGCAGAGGTAAATGGCAAGTGGGAACAACCCATTGTTGCCATCTAGAGCTGTTGCAGACAAACATACCCCACCATACTTCCCTTTCAAATGACACCCATCTAAACCAACTAAAGGTCTACACCCATTTCTGAATCCAGTGAAGCTTGCCTCATACCCTATGTATAAATAACCAAACTCTGTTATCCCAGGTACATTCCTATAATAAGCTATACTACCAGGGTTGGTTCTCAATACATGCTTTGTAACTTCAGGGGTTTTTCTGTAGCTCTCATCATAACCCCCAAACATCATCTCCTTCACTCTGAATAATGTATTGTGTGCATTCCAATAGGAGGCTTTCACTGTAAACTTAACCCACATCTGCTTCTGAACATCCTTTGATTTTCATGAACTGTGGTGTGCCTTAATGTCCTCTTCTAACACTTGAGAGATGAATTTGCTATTAGCCATTTTGTTCTGCAGCTTCGAGGAGTGCTTGCAAGTGTGTTCTTCATTAAGTTGTCTTAGTGTACAAGTAGTCTTATCTGGTGAGATCCTCACCCTGCACATCCATGGACAAGTTTCCTCTTGACACACACCCCATATCCTCTTCCCTTCATTCTTCACATATTTAATTTCAAACCTCTTCTTTATAGCATATGACCTTAAATACATTCTGCATTCACTTGGATTCATCCACTGCTGGCCTAGGTAGAGATCATTCACCCCAGGAACTCTGTATTCCTTCTCATCCATCTCATCATCAGTGTACAAGTCATCAAATTCATCTCCAGCTTTTTCAGAATCAGTTGAGTCACAGCTTTGGTATTCTTCTTCATCATCAAGTTCATCAATTGCAACTGTTCTTCTTCTCTGCAGCTCTTTCCTCTGGAACTCTATTTCTTCCCTCCATTCTTCTACATCTGGATTTGGAATGTGAACATTTTTTGACATTATTTCATCATCTGGAATTGATGGTACATACTCCTCTTCATCATCTGTTTCTTCAACCTCTACTCCTTTCTCACCCTGTCTGTCTACTGCTTCCTCACCCTGTGTGTCAAAGGCTTCCTCACCCTGGGGTTCATCTCCATGAAGTTGTGTCTCAGCCTGTGTGCCATATCCTTCCTCACCCTCTGTCTGTGTATGAGCTACTTGGTCAGACCCTCCAGCAACTTCATCTAATCCACCAGTGAAGAGCCTTCAGGGCATTTGATCCAACTCCTCCTCAGGAAGGTCCAAATCACTGTCAATAGGTAGTGGATCCAACTGCTCCTCATGAAGACCCTTGACATGTTTTCTAACTGGTTTGTGGGCTAATTTCTTAATCCTCCTAGTCTTTCTTGGTGTTAATAACTCAGTAGGCTGTTGCTCTTGACTTGCAGGGTTGCCATATTCTCCTAAGAATATGTGTATCTCTCCATTCTTGTCAGAAAGTTGTTTACTAAACATGTCCAACAACCCAGCATCAGTGAGGAGCTCCATTGTTTTTCCATTCTTCAAGTCTTCAATCCAGTAGTACTTATAAATTTCCTCCAAATGGTTACTTTCATCTGTATAAGGTAAATCCAACAGACTAATAAAGTCTGGATCCACTTCAACAACAACTGAACTACCCTTAAAATTGACCCTAAGCATGTACTTCCTGTATAATACAAATACCCTTAAAATAGCCTACAATAGCATACAATAGCAACTGAACTACACTAAAAATAGCCTACAAGTGCATACAATATCATACAATAGCATACAATTTAAATACACATAATAAAAGCATATATTAGCATATAATAACAACTGAACTTCCCTCAAAATGAACCCTAATTTCACATTTAACAATACATATAACAATACAAATATCATACAATAGCATACAATTCAAATACACATAATAATAGCATATATTAGCATATAATAACAACTGAACTTCCCTCAAAATGAACCCTAATTTCACATTTAACAATACATATAACAATACAAATATCATACAATAACATACAATTCAAATACACATAATAATAGCATATGTTAGCAAATAATAACAACTGAACTTCCCTAAAATGAACCCCAATTTCACATTTAACAATACATATAACAATACAAATATCATACAATAGCATACATTTCATAGATTCAACCCTAATTTAATAGCATACTATCTGAACCCTAATTTCACAACAAGTTTTCTCTTGCCCTAATTTTACAGATTCAACCCTAATTTAATCACTACTAAAATCTGTCAAATTAGCGACGCCTCAGGACGTCGCTAAATAGAGAAAATACGTCGCTAATATCGATTAGCGACATATTTAGCGACGTTTGCATGTAGTCGCGATTAACCTAGTCGCTAAACAACAAAACGTCGCAATACGTCGCTATTGCGACGACACTCAGCGACGCGGACACGTCGCTAATTCAGCGACTACCAGCGACGTAAAACGTCATCATTTACCGATGCAACCTAGCGACGTTGAGCGACTTGACATGCATCGATGCTGACCTGGCTTGAGAGCCAAATGGCGACGTTCTGCGACTTTGCTACGTCGCTATAGTACCGACATATAGCGACGTGTAGCGACGTCCTACGTAGCGACGTTTAGTGACGATCAGCGACGGTATTCATCACAGTTAGCGACGTGCCTTATATTTACTTAGCGACGTTACCTTCGTCGCTGGATGTCGCTGAGAGTCGCTGAACGTCGCTAATATTGAAAAAAAATAAAAAAATTACAGCATTTACAGCATCCCCTGCAGCATTTGCAGCATTTGCAGCATCCCCTACACCATTTGTTACAACAACGACGGTGTGGATCACGAACACAGTATCAAACAACACATATACACACAATCACGAACACGTTTGAAACACAATCTCATCAATCAACACAGATATATAAAAATTTGTAACAACAATGTCAAATAATGGTCCACATAAGAATAATGTATGTATAACCACATAAAAGACCCAACAATGGGCCATCACACAATAATATATATGTCGACTACGGCTGATCAGAAGGAGCATCACCGCTCCGGGAAAGAAGGTAAGCATACTGCTCCGGTGTAAGAACCACCGACGACGATGAAGGAGGAGGCAATGCAACCGCTGGAGAAGGAGGCAGTGTAACCGCTGGAGATGGGTGCGTCCGCGTCTCCTCTAGGGCTCGCAGTCTGGCACTGCATTTCTCCATGCAAGCCGCTATCCTAGTAATGGTGTCATGAATGGACTCCTGTGTCCCCTGTATGTGCTGCACGGTGCGCTCGAGCTCGTCAAAGCGTGCGGTGACCAATGCAGCGTCCCCTTGCGCCTGAGACCCTGGCTGCTCAGCAATCCTCCTCAGCATATCGTCGCGCAGCTCAGCAATCTGGCGGACAATGGTCTCTTCGACTCGGGACGACTCGGCCTGTGACGGCTGTGAATGCGCACTGGAAGAGGGAGCCCTGGATGCCTGCGTCGCAACAAATACGCCGTAGGACCCCGTACCGTAGTACGTACCCCTCTGAAGACCACCAACAACGGTCTTTCAGAGCTCGTCCTCCGACTGAGGCAGAGAGGGCTGCGATGTACCAACCCCTCCCTCTGCCTGTGCACTAACACTCGTACGCTCATCACATAGCCTAACATACTCTTCCTAGAAATCATTGTGCATCTCTATACATCAGTACTTACCTAAATTAGCCTAATAAACGTCTAAAATATTTAATTATTATTAAGTATATGGTTATCTGTATATTCTTCAAGTTGTGTTAAAAATTAACAAAATCTAAATTAGTACTTACATAGCTCTGAGTAGCCCGGTCGTCGATGAACTTCCCGTCCTTCCGATGGATGGCTAGGAAGACGGTCACCATATTTGCGTCCTCACCCCTCTTCACCTGCGTGTTTGTTATATTTTATTCTTTAGTAAAATAGAAAATTATATACTCCTACTATCAATAAAATCTTATATTTTATAATAAATTACATACCAGACGACGAAAATGCTCCGTCATAGGAATCGATCCACTACACTACTTTCTGGCCATCGTCCTAGCCGCCTTCGCCTTCTCCGACCGCTCTCTGTACCCGGGCTCCTCAAATCGAGCCCTCATCGTGGTCCACTGGTCAGGTGTGATCCAACCAGCAATCGGCTTTCCGGAGCGCTGACGAGCTTTCTGATCGTCAATTGCATCACGGATCAACTTGGCGGCGACGGTAGGAAACTGTCTCTCAATCTTCTCGGCCCGTGCCTTATTTTTCACCTTCCTCTTCAGGTGGTTTAGATGGCGCTCGAACGGGTACATCCACCGATAACCGACGGGCCGACCAACACGTGCCTCATATGAAAGATGAATTGGCAAATGCTCCATAGAGTCGAAGAATCCAGGAGGGAATACCCTCTCAAGCTTACACAATGTTACTGTAATGTCCTTCTCCTGCTTTTCAAGCCGATCGACGAGCAACTTAGTAGAACAAAGATCTCTGAAAAATATGCTAAGCTCTGTCAGTGGATCCCAAACGACATGAGGTAAGAATTTCCGAAATGCAATCGGGATTAACCTCTCCATAAAAATGTGACAGTCGTGGCTCTTCATACCCTATAGTTTGTTCTCCTTTGGGTCAACACATTTTTTCAAATTCGATATGTATCCGTCTGGAAATTTTAGGTCCTGGATCCACCTACAAAGTTTACCTTTGTCCTCCTTGTCCAGTGAGAAAATGGCCCTGGGCTGCTTATACTTCCCACTGTCTTCCTTTATCAAATACAACTCTGGACGTCTGCATATTTCTTCTAAGTCCAACCTGGCCTTGGGATTGTCTTTCGTCTTCCCCTTTACGTCCATCACAGTATTTATTATATTGTCAAATACATTATTCTCGATAAGCATGACATCCAGGTTATGTCTGAGCAGATGGTCACTCCAATATGGTAGGTCCCAGAATATACTCCTCTTCGTCCAGTTGTGAGCGCGGCCAAATCCATCACACTTGTACCATGCTGTAGGCTTTTCAATAGCACTTGACAATTCTTTAACTTCTTCCCATATCGTGTCCCCGGACCACCGTGGCGGTGGACTGGACTTCTCTACCACGCCAGCACGAAAAGCATTCATGTTCCTCCGGTACGGATGATCCTTTGGCAGGAACTGTCGATGACAATCAAAGAAGCACGGTTTTCCTCCGTGTTTCAAACGAAAAGCCTTAGTACGATCCATGCAATACGGACATGCGAGACGACCATGGGTGCTCCAACCCGATAATATTCCATAGGCCGAGAAATTATTGATGGTCCACATTAGTGCGGCCCTCATCTGAAAGTTCTGCTTTCTGGAAACATCATATGTGGTTGCACCTACTTCCCACAACTGATTCAACTCATCTACCAAGGGCTGTAAGTACACATCGATGTTCCTCTTCGGGTTTTTCGGACCTAGAATAATAACAGTTAGGAACATGTAAGGAGTCTTCATACACATCCAAGGCGGCAAGTTGTACGGAGTAACAATCACTGGCCAACAAGAATATTGTGAGCCCGAAAGTCCAAATGGGGTAAAACCGTCGGAAGAAAGCCCCAATCTAACATTACGCGGCTCCGAAGCAAAATCGGGATACACTCGATCAAAGTGCTTCCATGCTTCTCCGTCGGATGGATGATCCAGTACTCCATCTATTTGTTCCCGCTTGTGCCAACTCATATTATCAGCTGTCTCCTTTGCCATAAACAATCTGTCACGCCCCAGAACAAGAATACTGGAGAGCGGGGGAATGACTCAGCCAGCTACGTATTACGGGTAGATGAATACCGTATAATACGATCAATGCTGTCTAACCAGACGAGGGGGTGCATACTACATAAAAGTCTTACTATGGTCATTTCACATCTATTGTCTCAATCCTTCAAACAAGAAACAGGAAAATAGAGAACATGTAAGAATAAGCAGTAAGGCGTCCCAAACGCTCAGTCAAAATGTCCTTTGAGATCTGGCTTTACAAAACATAGCCAGATGATATAGCAAGTATACACAATTGTTATCAGCTGCAGTCTGACTTAATTACAATCATGCAAAAGTAAGTACGAGACGATCCGACTAACATGTCAGTGCCAAACGGCTAAGTATAAGTAAATGACAAAACGAGCGGTGAAGTAAGGAAACCCACTCGAGTCCTCCTGCAATCATGCCCCTAGTATTGACCATCTTGGAGGTAGAAGTAAGCTGGATCCTCGGGGACCGGCTCTAAATCTGGCCATGCAAAACCAGAGAGGTTAGACCTCTAATAGCAAGTACCACAAGGGAGCACGATATGAAGGACTAAACCAGTAAGTAAAAGAATATAATAATAGATCTCTGCTTCCTACTATGATTCATATAACATCACGACACTTCGAACCAACCTCCCAACCAAACAAGGACAGAAGTTAGTCCGTCATGTCCTAACATTCTGATCATCACAGTTGGGCAACAGACTAGGTACAGTACACAAACAATTCGTCTTGAACGGCCAATTAACTACTACGGCTTGCTATTGTGAGTCCCAAGTTATCCTGGAATTATGCAATTAGGGATTCCTCAATTCTTACTATGTACAAGCAAGGCTAGTCTATCCAATCAATCAATTGCGCCAATCATGTAGTTAGACGAGTCCCAGCGGGACGCCCGTCGTTATAGCATGTACAATAATATAAGCAGATACCGTTCCCTGCCCGTGTGACAGATCTACAGTATCTGTGGGAACCAGCCGGCCCGTCGGGCACTTAATAGTCCCAAGGGGGCTGTCATGTAAGAACTCGGGAATCCATTCTCTCCATGCCATCATTATTTTATTTAACTTAATAGCCTCTACGTTGAGTGAAGTTCCATGCCGTGGATCATGGTCATTCAAATGAGTACTTTTGTACGGGGTACGATATGCGCAACTCTACAACGATACCCGTGCGGCTAGGTTGTAGGTTTTACATAGCGTGATGCAACAATCAAGTCTAACCACGGAGTAATCATGCCTTGACCATAAAGTACACATGCTATTTTTGTAAAATAGATAAATAATTAATTTGAAACCTGCATGTGCCTGTATGCCAATATTCGGGATTGGCTAATCGAGTACCATAGTTCATTAATATGAACGTGTCTCATTCATTTCATTCAATAAGACGACTAGCCAGTCTCTTAGTTCCAACTAGGAACGCATGATCAATTTTAGTAAAGATAACCATTATTATCAATGGTATCAAGGCATGAAAGTCAATTAGTACTACATGGGGTCGAGTCTGTAACTCAGAGTAAGTTCCAGTCAATCTGGGTATCCATGGATCAATCAAGACACATGACACATTCTATACAGCAATCGATATTAACTATATTAACATGTCATGATTTATCAAGAAATTCACGCAAAGGCGTAAGAATATAATAGAAGAATTATCATGCCACCATAAAATGAATAAGTTATAGGACAATTAAAAACACCCAGGTTAAAAGTCACGCCAGCAAGTCTAAGCTAAGTGAGCGTGAAAATGGGTCTTGTTGGCATGCACAGTGTGAGTGTGGAAAATAATAAGAAATCTACGCATGCACTCGTGGGCATGTGCGTGACTAAGAATACACGCACGCTCATGGATGTGTGCGTGACAAAAAATACACGCACGCTCATGAGAACGTGAGCATGACTGAAAATACACGCAGACTCATGGAGAAGTGTGCGTGACTAAAAATACACGCAGACTCATGAAGCAGTGTGCATTGTTTGCCATTGATTGTAAAAGTACAGAACAATTATCGGAGGACTGAACTTAGACTCACAATACAAACTCGCTCGTACAAAGAAAGCCTAGGGACGAAAACCTAGGTACAGCAGTCTAAGTACGATTATTTATTTTAGATCCTGGGGGGTGACGATAGAGGCTCGGGAAAGCGACGGCCGCTCTGCCTTACTCCTTGGACGATCGGTACGCAGCCTTGACTCGGGGAAGATCTGCTTGGTCGTTGACGAAGAAATGCCTTCTTGCTCTCTCTCTGATTGCTCTCCTGGCTTCTCTCTCTCTGTGTATATTCTTTCTCTGACTATGGGGGAAGTCTCTCTGTGTATACGTATTCTTCTCTGGTTTCTTTTTGTATATCTCCCTATATATTACAAGGGAATGGCACCTTACTATTTATAATAGTGGGATCTGATCACTAGGGTTGCCAATGATTAGCTCTTGGAGATGGCGGCGGCCTGAAGATTATTCAATCTAGGCCGTTCATCTTGAGCGGGCAGGATCTGGGCCATTAATGATGATTATGCCAAATCAAGTCAGTCATTAATGTTGATTACAATAAATCTTCATCATGATGATTTGCTGATGTCCGTAAATCTTAAATGAATCAATTTAATTCAGTCTCTTGCCACGTGTCCCAGATTATTGGGATCTGATCCAAGATTTGATTATCTTTAGGACACGTGTCCTGTCATCGTTGTTGAGCCGCATGAGGAGTGCTCATATTCGGGCCGCATGAAGAGTGTTCCTATTTGGGCCGCATGAAGGTCGTCAGGACCGAGCCGCATGAAAGACTTCATGACCGAGCCGTATGAATAGTCTCTATACTCGAACCGCATGAAGGTTGTCATGACCGAGCCGCATGAATATGTTCATGACCGAGCCGCATGGGGGTCTTCATGGTCGAGCCGCACGAGAGTCTTCGTGACCGAGCCGTATGGGTTTCTTCATGGCCGAGCCGCATGGGGGACCTTCATGATTGAACCGCATAGGTTTCTCTGCACTGGCCGTGTGGACTCGTTTAGTCTGGCCGCATGAACTTGCCTCGAAGCTGCAAGGATTTTCTCCAATTTCCTAGGAAGATGGCGCTCTTTGTGTCAGTCATCATGACTACTTTACGTCGGGGTTGTCAGCTGTCAGCTGTCAGCCGTCAGAGCATTAATTGTGTTTGAATTACGCTGGAGTACAGCTGTTCTGAGAAGACACGTGGCTTCCCTCTGCTGGCCGCATGGAGTCTACTCTGTGTTTGAGCCGCATGGGACTATTGAGCCGCATGTATCTCTGAGCCGCATGGGCTTTCTGAGCCGCATGGGCTTTCTGAGCCGCATGGGTTTTCCTGGGTCCTGTGCCGCATGAAGAATGGGCCGTATGAGGAATGTCTCATGACCGAGCCGCATGAGGGACGTCTCATAGCCGAGCCGCATGAAGGACGTCTCATGACCGAGCCGCATGAGGAATGTCTCATGACCGAGCCGCATGAGGAATGTCTCATGACCGAGCCGCATGAAGGACGTCTCATGATCGAGCCGCATGAAGGACGTCTCATGACTCGCATGAGGAATGTTTCGATCAACCTGTGCACTCGTTTTGTGGGCCCGGGTATCCAGAGCACACGAGTACGAAGGTATTATGTTTGCTCCCTGATGTGGGGCTAGTAAAAACACTTGCCCTCAATCTTTGTTGGAAGACTCTTGAGAACCACCCCGTCCGTTTGCCGCCGGGGGCTGGACACGGGCGGTTCTGTACAATTTTCTACCAGAAGCCCACTTAGCGGGACGCTCTTGATGGTCAGAGGTTGGGACAGCTGACTGAGCTCGATGAGCCCGCGCTGCCCTAGACTTCTTCGACTTAGCACCCGAAGGTACGTAATAGGAAGAGTCCAAGTTTGGAAGGAGGGAAGAGAAGTTGGTACCTTTTTCAAAGGAGGCAAGGGGGCTCTATTTTATAGAATGGAGTGAGCCCTTTCTTCTTCTCCTTTCCGATGTGGGACTAAAAGCAATATTTTCCATGCTTCTACAGGACCCCCTTCAAAGTTTCCAAATTACAAATTTGGAATACTTTGAATAAGAAGCATGGAAAGTAGATTTGTTTAGGTGTGGCAATCTAATCAGAGGTAGCATGGAGGTTTGGGTACTTTCGCTGGGGATTTTATGTGGACTTATCATCCTTGGCGTACCTTGGTTTTAGGTACGGATAATAAGTTGAGAGAGGGAACCATCATATTTACTCAGAGGTGGTATGTAAATATGAGGTTGATGGTAGAGCTTTCCTACTCAGAGATGATATGGACATGGTAGGAGTGAACTCAAATGAGGATACATAGAACAACTCAGAGGTGTTATCAACGTGGAAGTTCTATGCATTGGGTGAAAGAATGCTATGGAACAGCTGGGCTCCGAAAGCATGTGATGATGAGGAAAGATGTGGATGTACTAGGGGACCTAGTACGACATTTGTGGTCAGCAGAGGACACTTGTGGACCTATTATCCTTGGCATACCTTGGTTTTAGGTACGGATAATAAGTTTGATAGAGATACCTAGAACAACTCCAAGGTAAGGCGGATATGGAGGTTCTTGGTATCGGGCAAAAGAATGCCATGGAGCAGCTGGGCTCCTGAGGCATGATAAGAAATTTACGATCAACAGAGGACATTTGTGGTCGCCTGAGGACATTTGTGGTCAACAGAGGACATTTGTGGTCAACAGAGGACATTTGTGGTCAACAGAGGACATTTTGTGGTCAACAGAGGACATTTGTGGTCAACAGAGGACATTTGTGGTCAACAGAGGACATTTGTGGACCTATTACCCTTGGCGTACTCCGGTTGTGGGTACAGATAATAGTTCGAAAGGGGATCATCATACTTACTCAGAGGTAATGAGGACATGGCAAGAATGAAGGTTTCTTCGACGGAGCCTTCCCATTCAGAGGTAATGAGGACATGACGGGAGTGGGCTCAATGAAGGAGGGCACATAGAATGACTCAGAGGTAATGAGGACATGGAAGTTCTATGTAAGGGGTGATTTATTTTTGGCGGAGGTGAAACGACTCAGAGGTAATGAGGACATGGCCGTTTTGGAAATTTGTGGATCGATTACCCTTTTTGTGCACTGGAAGTGCGAGTGTTAGATCATGAGGGAGGATCTCCTCCAAGAAGAAAGTTCAGAGGTACGATCGTACATGACTTGCTATCTGAAGGAGTGACTGGGATGTGAGTTCAGAGGTACCAGCAGGTACATGACTCGATATTGTGAAAGTGTGAGTTCAGTGGCACCAGCGGGTACATAACTCGAGAATCTGGAGGAACTATGAGGGTGAGTTCAGTGGTACCAGCGGGTACGTGACTCAAAAATCTGGAGAGTTGTAAGGGTGAGTTCAGTGGTACCAGCGGGTACGTGACTCAATAATCTGGAGAATGTCGTTTAGACATAATATTTCTTCAGGAACTTGCCGTTGATGGGCAACATGAGCAAGTCTCAGTGTGAGCAGCCACATACTTGGCCAGCTCTGACTCTTCTTCGGCCACCCCCTGTATAAATACAGATTGAGAGGATGACTTGGGCAACTTGATCGTTAGAGGTTCAGCTGATGGAGTAGAGCATGGAGTTGTTGGCAGACTAGCGACCCCCAGTTTGGCACTTGATGTGGAGCGAGGAGTGGTTGGCTCGCTGGAAGTGTCAGACCTTGCATCGGGGTGACGACCTTTCTTAGGCAGGCGTATCGTCAGAGGTCTATTGGAGGGATTGAGCTTCTCTGTTTGGGATTGACCGACTCTCGACAATCTGATGGTAAGTGGCCCTATCGTGGGTCTCGGTACCTGGTCGGACCTTGGCAGCCGGATTCTCAACTGCTCTTCCTGTGCCGAGAGGCTGATCGCATCCTTACGCGGTATGGCTGTAAGGGGTACAGAATTGCCTGGTTTGCGAGCCTGGAGGTGGATTGTCAGAGGTTCTTCTGATCCCGTGGTTGCTTTATCATCAGTTTGTTTATTTCCTCCTTCAAGGTGCCTCTTCGACTTTTCGTATAGGCAGGAGTCCGAGTAATAGGATTCGACCCCTTTGAAGGGATCGATGTCAGCAAATTCTGTCCTCACGAAGCCGTGCTTGTCGACATATTTGAAGCATTGGTGTAGCGTGGAAGGCACGATCATGTAATCGTGTATCCAAGGGCGCCCCAAAAGGATGTTGTATGAAGTGTCGGCATCTATGACGTAGCAAGTGACTTCTGATTGGAGATCGCCAATCTGACATTTTAGACGGATCTTCCCGATTGGGTAGCTCCTGCCCGAATTGAACCCGCTGATGGCTGTGTTTGTAGGGGTCAGACGATGCATCAGAATGCGAAGATGATGCAGTAGTCCTTTCGGAATGATGCTTATGGAAGACCCAGGGTCAATGTGCATCCTGTCCACCTTTATGTCGCCGATGTAGCCTGTGTAGTATAATGGGCGATCGTGTAGATTAGTCTTGATGAGCATGTCTTGTGGAGTGAAGACGATGTTGGGCATTGCTCTCGTACAGGCACTGTCTTGGAGGTCTGCGGGCTAATTTTCTCCAGTGAGGTTGACCTGAGCCAGGTACGCGTCGGCATTTTGAAGTGCATCGCTCAAAGCTGTGCGGACATCCTTTGAGAGCCTCAGGAGTTCATATAAGGACAATTTGGCCGGTGTATTGGCCAATTGCACCAAGATGTCGAAGTTGTAGGGCTTCTCCAGCCCCTGAGATGTTTCCTTTCGGAGGGATTTATCGAAGCGAGTCTCCTTTGGCCTAGGCTTGTCGGTCGTCGAAGGCTGAGCCGGTCCCGGAGCATCCGTGGTAATGGGCGGATGATCATTAGTCGAGTTTTCAGCCACAGGTTGAGATTGTGCTCCGGATCGAGTAATAACGGCCGTGACTTCCTCTCCATCTGCTGAGGTGGTGCAGCAGGATCTGACTTTTCTACTTTTCTTTTTAGAAGATGGAGTGGACTGAGTTACCTCGTGGACTAGGTCCGGATGGACCCACATGATTTCCTCTCGTGATGTGGTGAGGGGTACCAGACCAGCAGCTTGAGCAGGCGGGAGATTTGCAATCTCCATCGTTGCCAGAGGGATGGGTATAACCCCGTCCTGGGTCTCTGTTGGAGGGAAGCTGCCGAATTGTACGGATACCATGTTGGCTGCCACGGTTACCTCCTCGAAATCGATGGCCAGAGCGTTTGAATCGATGAGGTTTTGGATATATCGTTTCAGTTGGTAGCAGTCGTGCGTAGCATGGTGGACGTAGCGGTGGTAATGGCAGAATTTTGGGTTTTCCAGATCAGCCGGCCGAGGCTTCCGTCTTGGTGGAGGAAGCTGAATCCTATCTCCTTGTATGAGCATGTCCAAAATAGGCTTGACGTGACCGTCTTCAAAAGAGTAAGTGATTTGAGGCCATTGTTTGTCCGCAGGTTGTGACTCAGGCTTCTGGGCTGTATCGGCCACCATAGCCTGCTTGCCTCTGTTATCCTGGTTGTTGGAGGGGCTACCCCCATTGTCGTTGGTGGTGCTGGGATGCTTGCTCTTGTTCTCTCCCTCTGAGATATGTAATCCCAGTTGGCGAGCCTTCTTTAATCGTTCTTCGGCACTTGTAGCACTAATGATAAAAGCCTTCCAGTCCTTGAATTGACTCTCGCCCATCCAGAGACTGATTGTTGGGAGTAGTCTCTTTTGGCAAATTTCGATCAAGGAGGAGTCCGGGTTGCCAGATGGTAACTTCATTGCGGTTTGACGAAACCGCTCAATGTAATTCCTCGTCAGCTCTTTCTCTCCTTGAATGACGTCCATGAGGGTAGACATCGTGACGTCCTGCCCTACCTCATAGAACCTCTCCAAGAACAGGTGTTTGAAGCCAGCGAAGGAATGGATGCAATTGTCCGACAGGTTGCGGTACCAATCGAACGCGACTCCTTCCAATGTCCCAATGAATAACCGCGTGAGGATAGCGTCATCATGGGGGAGATGGTCGGTAGTGACCTCAAAGTAAGTGATGTACCGACTTGCTGAAGTCTTGCCATCATATGGGTTGATATTGAACGGCTTATATCTTGGTGGAAAGGGAACATCCCTCCATTCAGCAGGATATGGTTGCCGTATCCGGAGGTCTTGAGAGTTTTCTCTGGCGTGGAACATGGCTCGGAGCTCTTGAACTTCTCTCCTTACTTCTCGGGTCTCATCTGTCGCAGTTGGAGCCGTTACTTCGGGAGGATTATTGCCCGGGTTTGGTGCCGCCGAATTTGAATCTACGTTGATTGGGGGACCCGTGCTTGTCTGGCCAGGTGTCACCCCCTGCAGATTAGGAAGCGCTGCTTTGATCTCGTCTACAGACTTGACCAAGGCGTGCAATATGGCCTCCAAAGTGTCTATGCGCTGGCGATCACCGGAACCGCCTTGATTGCTGTCTGTCATGAACACCGTCTTCACATGAGGAGTGACGGAAGGAGTGGTGGAGGATGTACCCTCCGAGTTGTACCCGTGCACCGAGAAATCATCAGGATATGTGGGGATGTTCTCTTCAGGTTCAGACTCGGAAGGAACACTACCCCCGGCTTCGGAGCTTGCTTCGTCTAGGCTGTCCTTGGGGACGTCGGTATCTGTTGTATCCGTCGGAGGATTTGCTTCCTCCAGTCCGTATTCCTGGAATGTCGGATTGTCGTGGATGTTTGGAGGAGTGCTACCCCCAGTTCCGACGACCCCCAATGTTGCAGACGACGAACTTCCTACTGCAGCAGTTTTCGTCTTCGAACGGGTGTGTTGAAATACTCCAGTGGAGGATATCCCTTTAGACGACGGTTTCTTAGTGGTAGTTGACACCTTTGGGCTGGAGATGCTCGTTTTCTTCCCTCTTCCCTCTTTCCTTGGCGAGAACTTTCTGTGCGGACTTACAGGAGACAACAGGAGGTGCCTCGTCTTCTGAGCTCGGGTGATGTAGTCTTTGGAAGACGGATGGCCGGTCTTCCGTCACCGCCGCGTTGCTGCAACAGTAGTTGACGATGATCTGGGTGCATTGATGTCCGTGTGAGGGCTCTTTACACCCCAAAGCTCCTTCTCTTTCCTTGCGTTTGTGGAGGATAACCTCGCGCAGGTCAGAGGAACCACTTTGTCTGTTTGCCGCCGGGGACTGGACTTGAGTGGTTTTATACAACTTCCCATCAGAGGCCTGCGTGATAATCAGCGAGACGCCCCGATAGTCAGAGGTTAGGGCAGTCGTCTGGACTTGATGAGCCCGCGCTGCCCTAGACTTCCTCCTTTTAGCACTTGTGGGTGCGTAATAGGAGGAGTCTAAGTCGAATACCACAGAGTCTGGATTATCATCCAGATAATGATCAGAGTCAGGACCGCATGAGAGCCGGTCGAAGACTGATCGAGAGAAGCGTGGGACGGATGCTATGCGGCTAGCATTGGGTACCGTGCAGGCTGTCTGCATGCGGCTGTCTTTTGTTGTAGGATGAGTCTTTATGCGGTTAGGAGTCACGACCGTGCAGGCTGACCGTATGCGGTTGGCATCTGTGGCCGCATGGGTTTTCTGCAAGCGATTGACTTTAGTAGCCGCATGAGTCTCATCCGTGCGGCTGGCAACTGTAGCCGCATAAGTTATGCGACTGACAGATGTGGCCGCATGAGTTTTTTTTATGCGGTCGGCGGTTGTAGCCGCATGGGTTTTCTCCCTGCGGTTAATACTCTTCTGCGGCTCGGAGCGCATAGAGTTCCTCTTTGCCCCTGCAAGTCCAGCATCATAGTATTTTCTTCTGCCGGACTTGGGGACAGCAGAGTTGTCTACGGTCTGAAGTGGGGCCGCAGAGGAGTCTTTCTCGCCATCTTGAGCAATGGAGAGCACCTCATCAAGGGCTTGCGGAGGAGCAAATGATTTTGGCCTCCACTCTTTGCGAGCCTTTATGGTGCGGGTGCGCTTCTGGACCGGGCCAGCGCTACCTTCAGAGAGCATCTCTTCGAACGCCTGTTGGTCGAAGCGTACGACCATCTTCTGTTGTGTAGAGCCAAGTTCGGCTGCGTCCGATTGCGTCACCAACTCCTCAACCGTGGAGAAGTTAGTCCCCAGCAGAGTCGCCATCGTGTTTTCCATTGATTGTAAAAGTACAGAACAATTATCGGAGGACTGAACTTAGACTCACAATACAAACTCGCTCGTACAAAGAAAGCCTAGGGACGAAAACCTAGGTACAGCAGTCTAAGTACGATTGTTTATTTTAGATCCTGGGGGGTGACGATAGAGGCTCGGGAAAGCGACGGCCACTCTGCCTTACTCCTTGGACGATCGGTACGCAGCCTTGACTCGGGAAAGATCTGCTTGGTCGTTGACGAAGAAATGCCTTCTTGCTCTCTCTCTGATTGCTCTCCTGGCTTCTCTCTCTCTGTGTATATTCTCTCTCTGACTATGGGGGAAGTCTCTCTGTGTATACGTATTCTTCTCTGGTTTCTTTTTGTATATCTCCCTATATATTACAAGGGAATGGCACCTTGCTATTTATAATAGTGGGATCTGATCACTAGGGTTGCCAATGATTAGCTCTTGGAGATGGCGACGGCCTGTAGATTATTCAATCTAGGCCGTTCATCTTGAGCGGGCAGGATCTGGGCCATTAATGATGATTACGCCAAATCATGTCAGTCATTAATGTTGATTGCAATAAATCTTCATCATGATGATTTGCTGATGTCCGTAAATCTTAAATGAATCAATTTAATTCAGTCTCTTGCCACGTGTCCCAGATTATTGGGATCTGACCCAAGATTTGATTATCTTTAGGACACGTGTCCTGTCATCGTTGTTGAGCCGCATGAGGGGTGCTCATATTCGGGCCGCATGAAGAGTGTTCCTATTTGGGCCGCATGAAGGTCGTCAGGACCGAGCCGCATGAAAGACTTCATGACCGAGCCGCATGAATAGTCTCTATACTCGAACCGCATGAAGGTTGTCATGACCGAGCCGCATTAATATGTTCATGACCGAGCCGCATGGGGGTCTTCATGGTCGAGCCGCACGAGAGTCTTCGTGACCGAGCCGCATGGGTTTCTTCATGGCCGAGCCGCATGGGGGACCTTCATGATTGAACCGCATAGGTTTCTCTGCACTGGCCGTGTGGACTCGTTTAGTCTGGCCGCATGAACTTGCCTCGAAGCTGCAAGGATTTTCTCCAATTTCCTAGGAAGATGGCGCTCTTTGTGTCAGTCATCATGACTACTTTACGTCGGGGTTGTCAGCTGTCAGTCGTCAAAACATTAATTGTGTTTGAATGACGCTGGAGTACAGCTGTTCTGAGAAGACACGTGGCTTCCCTCTGCTGGCCGCATGGAGTCTACTCTGTGTTTGAGCCGCATGGGACTATTGAGCCGCATGTATCGCTGAGCCGCATGGGCTTTCTGAGCCGCATGAGCTTTCTGAGCCGCATAGGTTTCCCTGGGTCCTGTGCCGCATAAAGAATGGGCCGCATGAGGAATGTCTCATGACCGAGCCGCATGAGGGACGTCTCATAGCCGAGCCGCATGAAAGACGTCTCATGACCGAGCCGCATGAGGAATGTCTCATGACCGAGCCGCATGAGGAATGTCTCATGACCGAGCCGCATGAGGAATGTCTCATGACCGAGCCGCATGAAGGACGTCTCATGATCGAGCCGCATGAAGGACGTCTCATGACTCGTATGAGGAATGTTTCGATCAACCTGTGCACTCGTTTTATGGGCCCTGGTATCCAGTGCACACGAGTACGAAGGTATTATGTTTGCTCCCTGATGTGGGGCTAGTAAAAACACTTGCCCTCAATCTTTGTTGGGAGACTCTTGAGAACCACCCCGTCCGTTTGCCGCCGGGGGCTGGACACGGGCGGTTCTGTACAATTTTCCACCAGAAGCCCACTTAGCGGGACGCTCTTGATGGTCAGAGGTTGGGGCAGCTGACTGAGCTCGATGAGCCCGCGCTGCCCTAGACTTCTTCGACTTAGCACCCGAAGGTGCGTAATAGGAAGAGTCCAAGTTTGGAAGGAGGGAAGAGAAGTTGGTACCTTTTTCAAAGGAGGCAAGGGGGCTCTATTTTATAGAATGGAGTGAGCCCTTTCTTCTTCTCCTTTCCGATGTGGGACTAAAAGCAATATTATCCATGCTTCTACTTGCGTGACTAATAATACACGCAGACTCATGGAGCAGTGTGCGTGACTAAAAATACACGCAGACTCATGAAGCAGTGTGCGTGACTAAAAATACACGCAGACTCATGGAGCAGTGTGCGTGACTAAAAATACACGCAGACTCATGAAGAAGCGTGCGTAACTAAAAATACACGCACGCTCATGAGAAGTGTGCGTGACTAAAAATACACGCACGCTCATGAGAACGTGAGCATGACTGAAAATACACGCACGCAAACGCGAGCGTGACTAAAAATACACGCAGACACGTAGAGACGTGTGCGTGACTAAAAATACACGCAGACACGTAAGAACGTGCGCGTGACTCGGCCTTCTTCCCAGCCAGAGAATGAAGTTCCAGCCAGAAGACATGCTAAGTTGGTGGACCAAAACCCATGAACAGCCAAAATTACAAACTTAGATCTAGAGAAAACAAGCCACAGAAATCACATATGCCAAGCACTAAACTCTCTCAGGATCATGAGAGGAAGAGTAATGATCCATAAAAATGGGTGATTGAGAAGCAAGTTTGCACTTGCCTTCTCCTGCTGATGGTAGATGGTGAAGAGTAATGGGAGGAAGAAGAAGTAATGGTGAGAATGAGTAATGAAGAGAGAGAAGAAGAAGAAAGCTTTAAGTAGCAAAGGGGTGGTAGGTGGGAGTAATGGGCCGGGTTGCTCCATGAACCCGAAACCCATCCACAATAAGACTAAAGCCGGGGATAAAATACAGAAAATAAAATACAGATAATAAAATTGCAGGAAATAAATTAGCATGAAAATTAAAGAGCAGCTAATTAATTAACATGAAAATTTAAAGAGCAGATAATTAATTAATACAAAACATGATAAATACAGATAATGAATTATAAGAATTTAAATATAAGATGGTACATGATAAATACTAAATGATTACGTTCAAGCAATATACGTATTAAAATACGCATTCCGGGAACGGGGAGTGACATCTCTACCCACCTTGAAAAAATTCCGTCCTCGAAATTTCAAATTCAAGCAAGATAGAGTATCGGGGCTAAACCAATCTAAGTACAAGCAATTAAATCAAGCAATCATTTTTCAATGTCCATAGCAAGTAACATATATGTAAATCCATCAATCTACGATATCAAGCAATTCTATCCATAAGGTGATAAGCATGAGGAATCAGGACAATCAAGGTATACAGAAAAAGATATACCTTGTGAGTCAAACAAGTGTGGATACCGTGATCGGATATCATCCTCACGTTCCCACGTTGACTCTCCCAAGGAGTGATGACCCCAAGCAACACGGACAAGACTAATTGTTCGGTTCTTGAGTATTTTCTCTCTTCGGTCCAAAATGGACACAGGCTGTTCCTCGTAAGACAGGTTGGTACCAACAACCAGTTCAGAGTGATCGAGGACATGGCTTGGGTCTGATACGTACCTACATAATTGAGATACATGAAACACGTCATGCACCTCTCGTAACAAAGGTGGGAGGGATAAACGATAAGCAACATCGCCTATCCGATCAAGGATAACAAATGGGCCCACGTACCGCGGACTCAATTTCCCGCGAACGCCAAATCTAATGACCCCACGAGTAGGTGAGATCCGCAAGAATACGTGGTCTCCAACAGAGAACTCTAACGGCCTACGATGCTGGTCCGCCCAATGTCGATGCCGGTCTTGCGCAACTCGAAGTCGCTCTCTAATTCCCTTAACCACTTCAACCGTCTGAACAATCATTTCTGGGCCTAACATTTTCCTCTCTCCGATATCATCCCATGCAAGCGGTGACCTGCACTTCTTACCATATAGTGCTTCGAATGGCGCCATCTGGATACTGGCTTGATAACTATTGTTGTATGAAAACTCAACTAAGTGCAGGTGGCTCTCCCAAGATCCTCTTCTAAGGTCTGAATCGTTCTTTCTGATTGCCCATCTGTTTGTGGATGGTAAGCTGTGCTAAAGCTTAACTTGGTACCCAGACTATGATGTAAGCTCTTCCAGAAATGTGATGTAAAGCGGGTATCTCGATCTGACACAACACTGACAGGGACTCCATGCTGCCTGACTATCTGTTGCATATATAACTCTGCCAACTTTTCTGTAGATTGTCCTACTCTGAAAGGAAGAAAGTGTGCTACCTTCATAAGCCGATCTACTATCACCCAAATAGCATCCTTACCACTTGGTGATCTCGGTAAACCGGTCACAAAGTCTATTGTAATGTGCTCCCACTTCCATTCCGGGATAGGAAGCGGTTGCAATAATCCTGCTGACCTCTGCTGTTCCGCCTTCACTTGCTGACATACCAAGCAACGGAAAACAAATCTAGCTATCTCTCTCTTCATCCCGTTCCACCAGAAATGCTGCTTGATATCTTGGTACATCTTGGTCCCTCCAGGGTGAATAGAATATTGTGAGCTGTGAGCTTCTGCCATAACCTCCTGTCTGATATCTCTACTAGGCACACATAGACGTGATCCAAACCTAAGTGTACCATCTTCATGAATTCTCATCTTCTTCCTGAGTCCTGACTCATATTCTGCCCTAAGCTTCTGAATCCTTGGGTCTTGTGCCTGAGCTGCCTTGATCCTGTCTACCAAGTCGGATTGAACTTGCAGACTTGATAGAACTCCTACATCACTAAGAAGTATAACTTCGATGCCCATCTCCTGAAGGTCTTCTAAGATATGCCTCTGCGTTGTTAATATAAAGGCGCCGCCTCTTCTGCTAAGAGCGTCTGCTACTACATTAGCCTTGCCTGGATGATACTGAAGCTCCACGTCATAATCCTTGATCAACTCCAACCATCTTCTCTGCCTCATGTTCAGCTCCTTCTGAGTAAAGATGTACTTCAGACTTTTATGATCTGTGTACATCTCCACTCGGTCACCATATAAGTAATACCTCCATAGCTTCAGAGCAAACACTACTGCCGCCAATTCCAGATCATGAGTTGGGTAATTCTTCTCGTGGTCCCGAAGCTGCCTAGATGCATACGCTATTACCTTCCCATGCTGCATAAGGACGCATCCAAGTCCTTTACCTGACGCATCACAGTATACTGTAAAACCTCCGGATCCAACTGGTAATGTAAGAATAGGTGCTGATATCAACTTCTGCTTCAAAGCCTCAAATGATGTCTGACATTCTGCCGACCAAACAAATGGCACATCCTTCCGGGTCAAGCGGGTCATGGGTGCTGAAAGCCTTGTAAAGTCTGACACAAACCTTCTGTAATATCCTGCCAATCCCAAGAAACTTCGTACATCTGCTACGGTCTTGGGTACTGGCCAACTTTCTACTGCTTCTACCTTCTTGGGATCTACTGCTACTCCAGCTCCTGATATGATGTGACCAAAAAATGAAATATGATCCGACCAAAACTCACACTTGCTGAGCTTGGCATACAACTGGTTCTCTCTCAGAACCTGTAACACTTTCCTGAGGTGGTCTTCATGCTCCTCTTCACTAGCAGAGTACATGAGTATGTCGTCAAGAAATACAACGATAAACTGGTCTAAGTATGGCATGAAGATGCGGTTCATCAAATCTATGAATATTGCTGGAGCATTGGTCAAACCAAACGGCATTACTAAGAATTCATAATGCCCATACTTCGATCGGAATACTGTCTTGGGAATATCTTCCTTCCTAACCCTCACCTGATGGTACCCTGAACGAAGATCTATCTTGGAGAAAACTCTAGCTTTGCTCAACTGATCAAATAAGTCGTCGATCCTGGGTAATGGGTACTTGTTCTTCACTGTTGTCGCGTTAAGCTTCCTGTAGTCAATACACAATCTGGATGACCCATCCTTCTTTCCCACAAGTACCACTGGTGCTGCCCATGGTGATATGCTAGCTTGGATGAACTTCTTCTTCTTCAGTTCCTCTATGTGTTGATATACCTTGGTCTACTCTGAATCTGCCATTCTGTAAACTCGATCTGATATCGGTTTAGTTCCTGGTGCCAATTCTATACTGAACTCAATATCCCTAACCGGTGGTAGACCTGGAAGTTCTTCGGGAAATACGTCCAGAAAGTCTTCAACTACCTTCGGAATCTGAACTTCTTCCATTGCCGCTACTACTCCCTGCTCCTGCTGAGTTGCCTCTGACCTGACTAAGGTGAACCGCTCCATGCCTGGAATATCAAAAGATACACTCCCTCTACGACAATCTATTGTCGCATGACTGTCTTTCAACCAGTCCATGCCTAAGATAACGTCGAAATTCCCAACAGGAAATTCTATCAACCGGGCGGGTAAGGAATGCCCGCAAACTACTACACTACACGCTAGAATAACTCTACTAACCCCTACGAGCCCATTACCAGTGAGTATATTCAACCTCCCTGGCAATGCCTCGAACTCCATTCCTAGTCGTGTCGTAAATCGTGCAGATATAAATGAATGGGATGCTCCCGAATCAAAACAATGCTACTGCGGGATATGAGGCGACGAGAATGTTACCTGCCACAACATCTCCCGATGCTAATGCCTCTTCTAATGACAGAGTAAATGCCTGCCCTCGACCTCCTTGCTGGTTTCCATGTTGCGGCCTAGCCTGGTGCTGCTGCTGGCCCCTGCCTTGATGATGCTGGGTAGTCTATGCTGGTGTTGCTGCATCGGCGGTCCCTACTGCCGAAACATCTGAGCCTGCGGACGCTGAGCCAATGGCCTAACGGCTATTGCTGGTCTTCGATACTGGCCTGCCCCTGGTGCTGGCAGAGCAGGAAACTGCTGCCCTGGTCCTCCTGACCTCGAATTCATGGGACATGTAGTAACCCGATGGTCTGGATTTCCACATATCAGACATAGTCCATTCAATGTCCGACACACATCTCTAGTGTGCCCCATCTTTCCACAATAAGTGCAGCCCACCGGGGGTTGCTGATTCTTCCTCTGTTGCTGTTGCTGCTGCCTGGGTGGTGGTGCTGGTCCTCGTATCGCCACATCATGGATACGAATGCCAGTGGATGTTGCTGTTGTTCGGGGCGCTGCTCCCCCTCCTCCTTCAATCTGACTGTGGGATCTCTTCTGACCCCCAGTCCTTACTGCAAGCCTCTGTATGGTGATCTCATGCCTTCAAGTCGCCGTCAATACTTCGTCAAAAGTTTGGTAATTGTGCCCCTCTATCAATTGCAAGAGTTCAAGATGAAACCCTTGTTAAAACCTCATAGCCCTCTGGCGCTCCGTCGCTACCATCTCTGGGGCAAATCTACTCAATCTGCAGAACTCCGCTGCATAAGCATCTACAGTCTTGCCAGCCTGCCTGAGGCTGATAAACTTCTGTTGTAGCTCAAACTGTGCCTCAACCCCATAGTACTTGGTCTTGAATCTTGATGTGAAATTGTCCCAAGCCACAGGACGTCTGATGCTCACTTCCTCTGATTCCCACCAATCACGTACGAGATCCTGAAGTAACAACTTCACTAGATCCACACGTTCTGCTGCCGGTACCTTAGCTGCTGTCAGAATAGCCTTCATATCCTTAAGCCATGCATCTGCTGATATGGCATCCTCCGTGCCCTCGAAATGGCGAGGGTTGTACTTGCAAAACCTGGCTGATGCTCCTGAATCAGTACTCGCTCCTCTTTCCAAAGCCGTCTGTAATCCTTGGTTGAGTAGCATATTCTGCTCTTGTAGCTGAGTGTGCATGCGTTGCTGGGCCAACATCTGATGTTGCTGAGTAGCCATCATTCCTCTTATGATCTCCAGAAGGGCTGGTGTGTCCACTTGGGTAGGTGGAACTGTCGGTGGTGGTGGAATATCCGGATACTGCGATCCAGCTGCTGGTTCCACTATCACTTCTTCCTGGGTAGCCTCCTGAGGTAAGACTGGCCCTCGTTGCTGATCAACAGGGTCAGGTTGTCCATGTTGCTCCTGCTGTTGTTGTTGCTGTCCAGCTCTGACCGATGCGGTCGAAGTGCCCCTAAGAAAAGAGACAAGAGAACAATCAACAACCGGACATGAAGGATCAACGAAGTCAAAGGATACCGGAATGTCAAGCAAGGGTTGAGAATAACGAATCATGAGATCAAAGGGAAACACGTGTGATTGAGACATCCTATAAATTAAAACACCCCACAAGTCTGAAATCAGACCTGCATGGGCCACCACTAAAACCTTGTCACGCCCCAGAACCAGAATACTGGAGAGCGGGGGAATGACTCAGCCAGCTACGTATTACGGGTAGATGAATACCGTATAATACGATCAATGCTGTCTAACCAGACGAGGGGGTGCATACTACATAAAAGTCTTACTATGGTCATTTCACATCTATTGTCTCAATCAATCAAACAAGAAACAGGAAAATATAGAACATGTAAGAATAAGCAGTAAGGCGTCCCAAACGCTCAGTCAAAATGTCCTTTGAGATCTGGCTTTACAAAACATAGCCAGATGATATAGCAAGTATACACAATTGTTATCAGCTGCAGTCTGACTTAATTACAATCATGCAAAAGTAAGTACGAGACGATCTGACTAACATGTCGGTGCCAAACGGCGAAGTATAAGTAAATGACAAAACGAGCGGTGAAGTAAAAAAACCCACTCGAGTCCTCCTGCAATCATGCCCCTAGTATTGACCATCTTGGAGGTAGAAGTAAGCTGGATCCTCGGGGACCGTCTCTAAATCTGGCCATGCAAAACCAAAGAGGTTAGACCTCTAATAGCAAGTACCACAAGGGAGCACGATATGAAGGACTAAACCAGTAAGTAAAAGAATATAATAATAGATCTCTGCTTCCTACTATGATTCACATAACATCACGACACTTCGAACCAACCTCCCAACCAAACAAGGACAGAAGTTAGTCCGTCATGTCCTGACATTCTGATCATCATAGTTGGGCAACAGAGTAGGTAAGTACACAAACAATTCGTCTTGAACGGCCAATCAACTACTACGGCTTGCTATTGTGAGTCCCAAGTTATCCTGGAATTATGCAATTAGGGATTCCTCAGTTCTTACTATGTGCAAGCAAGGCTAGTCTATCCAATCAATCAATTGCGCCAATCATGTAGTTAGACGAGTCCCAGCGGGACGCCCGTCGTTATAGCATGTACAATAATATAAGCAGATACCGTTCCCTGCCCGTGTGACAGATCTACAGTATCTGTGGGAACCAGCCGGCCCGTCGGGCACTTAATAGTCCCAAGGGGGCTGCCATGTAAGAACTCGGGAATCCATTCTCTCCATGCCATCATTATTTTATTTAACTTAATAGCCTCTACGTTGAGTGAAGTTCCATGCCGTGGATCATGGTCATTCAAATGAGTACTTTTGTACGGGGTACGATATGCGCAACTCTACAACGATACCCGTGCGGCTAGGTTGTAGGTTTTACATAGCGTGATGCAACAATCAAGTCTAACCACGGAGTAATCATGCCTTGACCATAAAGTACATATGCTGTTTTTGTAAAATAGATAAATAATTAATTTAAAACCTGCATGTGCCTGTATGCCAATATTCGGGATTGGCTAATCGAGTACCATAGTTCATTAATATGAACGTGTCTCATTCATTTCATTCAATAAGACGACTAGCCAGTCTCTTAGTTCCAACTAGGAACGCATGATCAATTTTAGTAAAGATAACCATTATTATCAATGGTATCAAGGCATGAAAGTCAATTAGTACTACATGGGGTCGAGTCTGTAACTCCTCAGAGTAAGTTCCAGTCAATCTGGGTATCCATGGATCAATAAAGACACATGACACATTCTACACAGCAATCGATATTAACTATATTAACATGTCATGATTTATCAAGAAATTCACGCAAAGGCGTAAGAATATAATAGAAGAATTATCATGCTACCATAAAATGAATAAGTTATAGGACAATTAAAAACACCCAGGTTAAAAGTCACGCCAGCAAGTCTAAGCTAAGTGAGCATGAAAATGGGTCTTGTTGGCATGCACAGTGTGAGTGTGGAAAATAATAAGAAATCCACGCACGCACTCGTGGGCGTGTGCGTGACTAAGAATACACGCACGCTCATGGATGTGTGCGTGACTAAAAATACACGCACGCTCATGAGAACGTGAGCATGACTGAAAATACACGCAGACTCATGGAGAAGTGTGCGTGACTAAAAATACACGCAGACTCATGAAGCAGTGTGCGTGACTAATAATACACGCAGACTCATGGAGCAGTGTGCTTGACTAAAAATACACGCAGACTCATGAAGCAGTGTGCGTGACTAAAAATACACGCAGACTCATGGAGCAGTGTGCGTGACTAAAAATACACGCAGACTCATGAAGAAGCGTGCGTAACTAAAAATACACGCACGCTCATGAGAAGTGTGCGTGACTAAAAATACACGCACGCTCATGAGAACGTGAGCATGACTGAAAATACACGCACGCAAACGCGAGCGTGACTAAAAATACACGCAGACACGTAGAGACGTGTGCGTGACTAAAAATACACGCAGACACGTAAGAACGTGCGCGTGACTCGGCCTTCTTCCCAGCCAGAGAATGAAGTTCCAGCCAGAAGACACGCTAAGTTGGTGGACCAAAACCCATGAACAGCCGAAATTACAAACTTAGATCTAGAGAAAACAAGCCACAGGAATCACATATGCCAAGCACTAAACTCTCTCAGGATCATGAGAGGAAGAGTAATGATCCATAAAAATGGGTGATTGAGAAGCAAGTTTGCACTTGCCTTCTCCTGCTGCTGGTAGGTGGTGAAGAGTAATGGGAGGAAGAAGAAGTAATGGTGAGAATGAGTAATGAAGAGAGAGAAGAAGAAGAAAGCTTTAAGTAGCAAAGGGGTGGTAGGTGGGAGTAATGGGCCGGGTTGCTCCATGAACCCGAAACCCATCCACAATAAGACTAAAGCAGGGGATAAAATACAGGAAATAAAATACAGATAATAAAATTGCAGGAAATAAATTAGCATGAAAATTAAAGAGCAGCTAATTAATTAACATAAAAATTTAAAGAGCAGATAATTAATTAATACAAAACATGATAAATACAGATAATGAATTATAGGAATTTAAATATAAGATGGTACATGATAAATACTAAATGATTACATTCAAGCAATATACGTATTAAAATACGCATTCCGGGAACGGGGAGTGACACAACCTCTGCAACCGCGACGTCAAAGGCAAATAGTGCATCGAATCTGTTGGCTTGCGTGCACCAGAAGTCCTTGTTGTACTAGTTGCCTTGAAGCGATCGGCACCACAAAATCTGTAGGCGTCTTCATCCTTGTCGTCCTTATAGTACAACATGCATCCGTTGCAACATGCATCAATTTTTTCATACCCCATCCAGAGCGATCTCACCATTCTCTTGGATCGGTAGAAGTCTTTAGGTAACTTGCCACCCTCCGGCAATATATCTTTAATTAACTCCAGGATTCGGTTGTAGCATTCTTGAGACATGTTAAAATCTGATTTTATGCTCAACAATCTTGTAATCACCTCGAACGGTGAATGGTCATCACAACCAGGATATAAAGGAGTCCTTGCATTCTCCAGCAACTCCATAAACTTTGCAGCATTGGCATTCGGTGCCTCCTCAGCTGCATATTGATTGTTCGGATCGAAACTAGGTCCCGCAGCATCGAAAACCATGTTCGTCCACCCTTGGTCGTAATCAGCATGCTCGTGGACATCTACATAAGGCTTCACATAAGGCTCCGGCTCGGAGGCTAAAGGCACAAGTTCTCCGTGTGCGGTCCACTGATAATAATTTGGCATGAAACCCCTCGAATACAAATGATATGTCACATCCACTTCCGAATGATATTTCAAGTTGCGACATCTCATACATGGACACTTAATTCTTGTACGGTCTATGTACTGAGGGAACGCCTTGGCAAACTGCAGGAACTGTTGCACACCCTGTATAAATTCATCCCACACACCGCACATGTCATCAGGATGACGATTGTACATCCACAAACGGTTTCGCAGATAGTAATTCATATCTATTTTAAGATAATTCTGCAAAGATTGACACAGATAATAATTCATCAGGATGACGATTGTATATCCACAAACGGTTCTGCAGATAGTAATTCATATCCATTTTAAGATAATTACTGCAGAAAGTGAAGACCGACATGAACTGACACACGAAAGTGACGATTGTACGACCACAAGTTTTATGTTCTTCAACGATATATTTCACATGCATAATTGCCAAGTGTGGGGACGAATGGCTCAGAACACAACCCAAAATTCATTCTAGCATACATTAGTTTGAATCATCTATGTTCTGTACATATGGTGTAGTATATGTTCTTATCGAATCTAGTATCTGAAGGATGTAACAGAATCAAGATGAACCCACATAATGTAATACTAAGACATTATCTACTACTAAAAGATGTAGTGATAGGTTGTCGTATCATCATTGTCGAGGGATGGGGGTCGGAGGACAGTCAACTTTATCTACGGCTATATAGTTTCTGCCTCGCCAGTCGAATGGCTGCAGGGACTATGTCCTGATCACGATGTCGTACCGTAGATTAATGCAAATTCCTTATAGCAAATGTCATACATAGATTTCTGTCTCGCCAGTCGAATGGCAGATAATTATACAAATCAAACTAGTCTTAAATACTGGTACCAACTGCCTGAACATGACAATCCCTAATTTGTACTGGATTTATCCTACCTCTGAGTTTCACACATATTAAAAAGGAAGGCATTTACTGTTAACAAGATAACCTGTCATGAATTGAACAACAGGCAGACTTAGATTTAGGATTTAAAATATGGTATTCAGGTCAACTTAATTCAGTCAAAGGGTACTGAACAGAAAGTCTAATTAAAACTTCCAACTAAGCAGGCAGCCTAGACTGCTGTTCAGAATTTGGCAGGCAAAATCCCATACCATCTGATGACAAACCTATACACACCCTTGCCCAAACCATTTGTTTCAGTAGGTAAAACATTCCAGGTTACTCAAGTAACCTGTCGTGCAACATTTGGTGTCAACAGCATTTCTTGTTAATTGTAACATGCATACTATCATATCCCAACTCTGCCAAAACCTGACCAACATACCCTACACTAATCATTCCATATTTCAGTAATGTCAGTGAGCTAAATCATACTCAACTGTCGAGAATACTTAGGAGAAAACTCATTCACAGGATTAGTATCCATCCTTCGTGACATAGCTGAAATTTTATAGGGCTCGATAATAATTATTAGTCAATTTATTCATCATTTCAAAACCCTGAAAATGCCCAAAAAACTCCCAGTATCAGTAAATAGGGCTCGAACCCTAAATTAGAATTCGAATCCAAGCAAAACATCAAATTGACAGTTGATATGCCCAAAAAACTCCCAGTATCAGTATATAGGTATCACCCTGTGAGTCTCGTGTCCACACAGTGGGACACGACGTGTCCAAACCAACAAAATAGGTATCACACGAACTAGAAGCGAGTCCACGCTCTCGTGTCCCCCGCAGCGAGTCCACTGCGAGTCTCGTGTCCCCCGCAGCGAGTCCACGCTCTCGTGGACACGAACTAGAAGCGAGAGAGAGAGCTAGAAGACGAGGAGAAAATGGGAAGCGGGGACAGGGGAGAGTTACCTGAGGAGGAGCTACCTGAGGAAGGAGGAGGAGGAGAAGGAGGAGGAGAAGGAGAAGGAGGAGGGAGATCGCCGGAGGAGCGCCGCGGAGGAGGAGGCCGGAGGAGGGAAATCGCCGGAGGAGCGTCGCGGAGGAGGAGTGCGCGAAAAATTGGGGGGGGGGGAATTTGAGAATGAACGAAAAGGAAACCCTCGCCGCGCCTATATCAAACATTTAGCGACGTCCTTCGTTGCCGTCGCTAAACGTCGCTGATATTTAATAAACGGCGACGCTACTTAAAATGCGTCGCTACACGTCGCTATATCAGCGACGTGTACCGACGAACTTGCGACGCAGATTCCCATTTAACAAATTGTAGCCGCTAGACATCGCTATTAGTCACTGTTGGCGACGAACATCGACGTCTTAGATAAACGTCGCTAAACCCCCAAATATTAGCGACATTTTATCTTGGAGTCGCTAAATACGTCGCTAATATGACTTATTTTGGTAGTGAATAGCATACAAATACTCATAAAATAGTCCAGTATGAACCCTAATTTCATGTCACTATCTGAACCCTAATTTCAGAACATTGTTCGTGCCCTAATTTCATAGATTGGAACCATAATTTCATGCCACTGTTTGAACAAAATGATTCCAGTGTACAAATTAAGGAAAAATCCTAAAAACGTAACCTAAAAATGATTAAATTCATACATTAAAGATTACTTTCATACATTGTACAATTTTAGAAAACCCTAATTCGTAACCTAAAAACGATTACAGTGTACAATTTTAGGAAAAACCCTAATTACGAAACCTAAAAAAGATTACTTTCATACATTAAAGAAATACAAACAATTTCCAGTGTACAATTTATGGAAAATCCTGAAAACGAAACATAATTACGAATAATTTCATACATTATAGGGAAAACATGGAAAACAAAAAAATTTTGTACCTGGGTGTTTGGCTCGTCATGGAATCTCGTGGATGCTTCGACTGACAGAAATCTGAAAAAAGGGAAAAGATCGGTACTTCAGCGTGGTTATGCGAAAGAGAGAGAAGAGCGAGGTCGGTTTCTTACCTAGGTGTTTGCTAGGACAACGGAGTACGGTGACGGGGGAAATTTCGACGGGAGAGAAGAGGGAGTGGAAGAGAGAGAGGTGGGTTTGGAATTGAGTTTCTGTTGGAAAGAGAGAGGGAGGGAAGAGAGAGGGTCGTTCAAAGAAGAGAGGATAGTTTAGGGTTTTCCCACTTTAAGTTCAGTGCTCTGAGCACGTGAGGGTTATTTTGGTCACAATTTACATCCAAAATCGGTCAACTGTTAGTCTTGGACGGAAAACGTCTGAAGTGGAGATATTATATATTGATATAAATATGTGGGATGTACCTTAAATAAGCGTAACAAAAATGGGGTGCCACTCAAATAAAATTTGTACAACCCCATCCTCAACCCCTTGGCCCTTCCCTCATGGCAGCACTGAAACTCCTCCCCCTCCCCTTCCCCTTCCCCTTCCCCATCTTCCCGCCAAATCTAACCCCCTCCTCACTCCGCCATGGTCACTCCTCCACCGAGCTCCGCTTCTCCCGCTGGAACAACGCCAACGCCGAGCCTTTCATCCGCCGCCGCCGCCAGCAGCAAGAAATCGAGACCGACCTCCGCCTCCACCGCCGGTACCAATCCGTCTCCAACCTCACCAAAAATTCCGGCGAGGAAGAAGAACTGGCCTCCTCCTCCTCCGCCGCCTCCGATTTCAAATCCAGCGGCACCCCCTCCTCCCCCTCCCGCCCCTCCATCCCCGGCCGCCGCTCCAAGTACTCCAAGCCCCCAAACCCTAACCCTACCTCCCACCCCGCCTTCCGCAAAGCTAGGATTAGGGTTTCTCCCCCTCCTCCCCCCGACGGCGAATCAGCCGGCATCGTCCTTGGAGAGAAGGGGCTCTCCTACAAGATTGACGGAGCCCCGTTCGAGTTCCAGTACAGCTACACCGAGACCCCCCGGGCGAGGCCCCTCGCGCTCCGCGAGCCGCCGTTCCTGCCCTTCGGCCCCGCCACCATGCCCCGCCCGTGGACCGGACGGGCCCCGCTGCCGCCGAGCAAGAAGAAGCTCCCCGAGTTCGACTCGTTCAAGCTGCCGTCGCCGGGGAAGAAGGGCGTGAAGCCAGTGCAGTCGCCGGGGCCATTCCTGAGTGGTTCGGGGCCGAAGTACGCGGCTGCGAGCAGGGAGGAGGTGATCGGGGACCCGCTCACGAAGGAGGAGGTGAAGGAGCTGATCAAAGGGTGCTTGAAGACCAGGAGGCAGCTTAATATGGGTCAGTCTCGTTTAATTTTTTTTTTTGGGGGATTTCATTGGCAGAGTCAAAATATTTTATTTTAGTAGTATCGAAATAAAGATGCTTAGTATCGAAATAAACATGCTTAGCCCGCAAAATGATAACATTAGACAATAAGAAGAACCTACACGAAGTAAAAATCATTAGAAGTTATAATCTTTGTTGAATTGACACGAAGGCAACATGATACTGACACGGAGAAAGTGCCACGACATTGGGACTTTGGCGTTTCTGAAACGTGTCTGACATGACTCAACATGGACATGACAACAATTTTTTAGAGTGCCCGTGCTTCCTATGTTGTCTGGAAGTGTTACTAGCAGTTGAACCTTAAAACTAGTGATGGAAGTCAAAATAGTATAAAAAAAAGTATCTTATTTAACCCTAAAATGCGAAGCATTATTCACAATCCTTAGAACTGCGGAAATTAGAATTTAAAGGCCTTTATATAGGCTGTACTAAGCCCTAACTTCCTACCAAATTCAACTGAGGAAACCCAAACAGAGGACTAAATGAGAGGTGTACTCAAGTCCGACCTGCAACTTAATACCGGTGCTTGATTCTTTCCACATTGAGGCATATACTTTAGTGCAAAATCTCTCTCTCTCTCTCTCTACATTTCTCTCTTTCTCCCGGTTTAGTCTTTTATCGTAGTATGGTCACCTTTAGTTCTCACCTTCATCTAGTGATACTGAAAACTACTCTTTCATTTTTTCTTTTGGCTTAATTGCACTTAAAGACCATGAACTTTGACCTATGTTCATTTTTGTACCATAACCTTGTTTTTGTTCACAATGATACCTTAAACTTCGTTTGTTGCTTTAATACCATGAACAACATGAAAAGTAAAATGACAGTTATACCCTGTCACTTTCTTTCTCCATTTTCCACATACCCCAGGGGTGGTGAAGGGTGGGTGCAAGGTTGTAAAAATCGCTAGTCGGCCGCTAGTCGGTTCTTGGGGACTACGGATTAATCAGACTACTCGGGGACTAGTCGGATTAGCCGGTTTAGAATTTTTAATGAATATATATATATGTAATATGTTATAAAAATATTTTAAAAAATAATATGTTAATTGTTGAACTTTTAATTATCGCAGACTACAGTGCATTTTCTTATTCATTATTTTGCATAAATTTCTATTTCGATAAATATTTAAATAATATGTTAACAACTTACTATTTTGCACGGAGAGTTACAGACGCATTAGCAAGCAAAAGCAAAAAAAAAGTAACAAGTAAAAGTTAAAAAAAGAGCCACAACAACAGTAGCAAAGAGATAACAAAGCAAAAGTAAAAAATAAAAAAAGAGTAGGCTAGTCACTTTTTTCAAAAATAGAAAAAGGCAGCAACAAAGTAAAGAGTCGACGACGGCTGCCTTGACGAAGTCGACGACAGCCCAGACTAGTACCAATTTAGCTAATTTTTGGATGGACCAGCCCCTAATCGAGTCGACGGTGGCCGACAAGTGACTAGTCGGGGACTAGCCCCTAGTCGAGTCGGCGGCGGCCGACTAGCGACTAGTCGGGGACTAGTCGGCCGCCTAGAGGGATTTTTACAACACTGGGTGGGTGTGTGGTCATCGCCACGAGGAAGGGGTTCGTAGCAGGGGCAACAGGAAGGGGAGGCGGAAAATAGGATGGTGGTGGCGAGTTGGGGTTTAGGGAGGAGGAAAAATATGGTCGTGGTTGTGGGTTAGGGACGGGGATAGAGAAAGAAGCAAGAAGATCATGGTGGTATGTTATGGCTAGGGTTAGGAATGTAATTCTTTATATCTTTAGGGGTAGAAATCCTGTTAAGTTTCATGACGGACTAACGTGGTGACAAAGTGAAATTATGAGAAATGTTCGGGGTATTGATTTGAAAAAAGGGTCATGGTTTGAAGGTGAACTTAGGGAAAATTTTATGGTAAATAAGTGCAACGAGCATGTTTATCTATTCATCATAGAATTAGGGTATCTGCTATTTATTTTCTAACCACTACCTTCGTCAACCTATTTTGCGCGGATACTTCAATGGAGGTGTGGTACCCGTATCTGATTGTATTGGGCACTCAGATATTTCAGATACTTCAAGGATACGGATTGAATACTTTCTAATGTCTCTTAGAATTTAAAATAATACTTAAGTATATATAAGATGTGTGTGTGAGTTAAAGGAGAACAAAAATGTAAATACTATATGCTATTGAGAAGGTGAAATAGTGCTTGGAATATAACAAGTGCGAATGTATTTTTATTGTAGTCTTCTTTCTTTTTAGTTAAAACGTCGTCCCTTTCCCTCTCATGTGGCTTATCAGCTGCTCAGATCCTGTCTTTTATATATATTTTTAATTTCATTTGTTACCTTAAGTTCCTATTCATGATAAAAAGAACTCATATGTTATCTATATTATTTATTTATTCTCATACCCTTGCCAAATAGTATCCAAGTCTTTCAAATTTGCCGTATTTCTGTATATGTATCTTGTTGGATTGTGTCACCATATGTGTGTTGTTGATGTAACATAGTTACACAGTCGGAAACATAACCTCTGACCAAAGCTGCTAAACTCTCTCTCTTTTGTCTCTAATATTTTCCTCACATTCAGCATATTAGGGCATTTACCATAATGTTTTGTGTTCCCTTGGTCCCCTCCTAGATTGCATAGGCTCGAACATGATACATATTCGAAATACGACATTTTAGGAAATTTTGGGATACAGGTACGCCATGAATAAGATTATGTGTACATAAAAACATATTCTATGTGTATTTTATACATCAGGTCTTAATAATCTCTCTATATAAGCATGTTTTGAATAATAACTAGGTTTCAAAAAGTTCTTGAAAGGGTTCATTGTAGGGGTGAGCATGAGTCCGGCTTGGTTTGGTTTTAAGGCTGATCCATAGGGACCATAACTGAGTTGATATCCTTCGGTTCTCTAAAATTAAGATCCAGAGTGGACTGTTCGAACCTATGGAATCACATCAACCCAATCAGTCGATCTCGGTTTAGTTCTTTTACTCGGTACTACTCTACATATGAGTCATATAACAAATTACTCACATGCTGATTTATATGCATACTTAGCATCAACTTAGTATCTGAGTTGCTCAACACTTCCCAAACATTTGCATCTGAATCTATCTTATATTGCTTTTCTCAACCTCCTTATACATTTCCCAGTAATTCATGCCCTGCAGGTAGAGATGGTTTAACACACAATATGTTAGATAATATACATGCACACTGGAAAAGAAGGAGAGTATGCAAGATCAAATGTAAAGGAGTATGCACTGTTGACATGGATAATGTCCGTCAACAATTAGAGGTATGAATCTTCATTGTTCATTTGTTGTTTTCTTCAAGTGTGAACAGAAAGTATTTCCTATCATTTCACTTGTGCTTCTCTTCTGTAGTTCAATGAATTTATCATTCATCTACGTCATGTTCATGTCCTTAAAATGAGGTCATTAGAATTGACAAAAAGCAGATACTGGATGTGAGGGTAAGGAGTTGATTCGTGAAAGGGGAGGGGTCGGTAAATAATATCTTAAAAAAATATGAGATAAAATAAAAGCATACATAATGTATATCTTTCAAGTATTATTCAAGGTTCAAAAACTCGCTTTCAGATGCTTCCTAGGAGTATCGGTTTCTGGCAGATTCAAAGAATTATTCAAGGTTCAAAAACATGGTTACCTGGAACAGAAACGCGCCATAATTCGGAACGAAAATGGGAACACGGTACACTAGTTAAACTTCAAAGCGCATATCAGATGAGAATGCAGTATACCGAACATCGAGCAAAACATGTGCTCCATAATGCAATTCACTACATAGGTAAGGAGGTTTAGTCATCATGATTTGGAATCGACCGGTTTTGATTGTTTCAGTGGTTTCAACTGTTACTGCTCCTTGAGTTCTAATTGCAAACAACCTAAAGGTATAGGCTAAAAACATTGTTATTGTTTTATCATCTCACTAGCATTATTAAGTTGTTTTTCCACGGTGTTTCTATTTCTTAGTGAAAGTCTTCTTTGCAGCATTTCTTATTTTTTTTGCTTCTTCCTTTTCTGCTTGAATGTCATTTATTTCCTCTTTTTAAAGCCTGAGTGATAAGATTGTGTGTGCCCTGGATCAATGATAAGTGTTATCTTACTTGTTTCATCAAAACTTTTGATGCCCCTGCATTCAGTGTGGAAATCACTTGTTTTGGGATATACAAGGATGATATTATCTTTTTTAGAGTACTTGCATAATCATTACCAATCTCTAACCTTAGACATGCTTGCTCCATTGGCTGTATGACCGAATGTGCAAGTTCTCTCATCTTTTGACAGGAAAAAACTGGAGGTAAGGTTATATATAGTAAAGGAGGGCTCATCTACCTCTTTCGTGGCCGGAACTATAACTACAGGACACGACCCAGATATCCGCTTATGCTATGGAAACCTATAACACCAGTGTATCCACGGTTGGTTCAGCGTGCTCCAGAGGGATTAACATTGGAAGAAGCAACTGAGATGCGCAAGAGAGGACGACAGCTGCCTCCTATATGCAAGCTTGGTAGATATTTTCCCATCCCTTTTGATGCTTTCCTTAAATTTTCACACATGAATTTGTTTTCTTGACATGATCTTTCGTTCACAAATCTGAGTGTTCCTTTGGTTCTCTTACTGGGAGACTGATGGTTTGCTTAATCTTATTAGTTCTTTCTGGGTATAAGGAAGCTAAATAGCTCATGCTACATTTTCAAAACAGGAAAGAATGGTGTATACGATAAGCTTGTGAAAAACGTCAAAGAAGCTTTTGAAGCATGCGAGCTTGTGCGAATTGACTGCACTGGTATAATCAGAAGCGACTGCAGAAAAATTGGTGCTAAACTAAAGGTTCGTAAATATATTTTGTCAGTATCAGCTACTTCATTTTATTTGGGTTAGAGTTTCTCAAGACTTCACCTTGCAGGATCTAGTACCGTGTGTCCTTGTCTCGTTCGAGTATGAGCATATACTTCTATGGAGAGGGGGAGATTGGAAATCATCTCTTCCACCACAAGAAGATGTTCATATTAAAGCTGTGGAATTAGTTGCTGATGATTCTTCCTCAACCACTTCATCCAGTATTGCTGATTTGGAAGACCAAGAGTCACTAGAGTTGCATGCAGAAAGGACCTTGAACGAAGAAGTCATCTCTTTGACACCTAATGAAAACATGGCGGAGATTAAAGGTGTTGGTGCAGAAGAAGATATGGATCTCTCAAAGGAAAGAGTGGAGGCAGTGGCGGATAACGCAGTTTCAGTTAAGGAGGAAGCTCCAGATTCAGTTACTGAAAAGAACTCACGTGAGGACCTGCATAGCATCTCTCTGAGCGAGGCTTCAAGTTTACCAGCTACTGATCTTTCTCACCTAGTGCCTTGCATAGATCCTACAAGGAGTTCTCATATTGGAACTGTAGAAGAGTCGAAATTGATGGTGACCGATATTCAAAGCTGTGGTGATGATGATATTGGATCTGATGTGGCATGTTTGGATGGAGTCATGCTGCTTCTGAGGCAGGCTGTCGAGAGTGGAAGTGCAATGATCTTGGATGATGAGCCATTGGATGCTAACATTGTCTATGAAAGGTCTGTTGGTCTTGCTGGGAGAGCTCCACCTGGGCCAGTCTTCCAGCATAATAGACCTAGGAGAGTTGCAATCCAAAAGACCAAGAAAGAAAAGAGCGAGAGCCATGAGGAACGAGATGTGGAGATTGAAGCTATTACCATTCCAGAAAAAATAATGAATGAAAACAAGATGGCTAGGAGCAGGAAAAGGGAAGACTTGAGAGAAGTAATACCAGATGTTGTTCCTCGTGGCAGTTTGAGGGTGGATGAACTTGCTAAGCTACTGGCGTAGACTAATGTATGATTGGAATCTGTTGGTTGGGTTTACGTCAGTCTGGTGATTTCAACCAAGACGTAACTTGGATTGAACTGAAAGTACAAAACGCCAACATATCGACATATGTACTGAACATCAGCGAAACAGTGATGATGATTAATGTCAGGAGAGCCTACTCTGATTGATGTAAATCTAAGATGAGATGGGAACTCCACACGAGGTGGTTGTGGATTGAGCTCTTAAGAGCATCTCCAACCCTATTGTGAGTTTGAAAAAAATGGTTGTCACATAGGAATGGTAAGCATTTTTTTTTCAAAAGTACTTCTCCAATGCAGATGTGAAATAAATTGTAAAGTTGACATGGCAAGGAGAATGTGAAGTTGGTTGTCTAGATCTAGGCAATGCACTTCATAATGACTTTATGTCCACGTCATCAATTTTATATATATATATATATATATATATATATATATATATATATATATATATATATATAAATATATATAAAGAAGAAGTGAAAAAGTTTGTCTTGGAAGTTGAAAAAAAGTAATTTTATTGTCTTCTCAAACTTTTGCATTGGAGAACATATTTTTATCTCATTGTCTTGTGTGAATGTCATCTTGCCACATAGGAAAGACATTGTCTTATGTCTCATGCCACATAGGATTCACAACACAAAACAAGACAATAGGGTTGGAGATGCTCTAATACTTTGGCAAACTAGTTCAGGAGGACAATTATTGCTATAGATTGCACAGAGTTGTTAGGCATTGAAGCAGACAATGCACTTGACAAGTTGCATAATATATTATGGTTTTTTCTAAGGGCAGCACCATTTTTGTTAGGGGCAACCCTTACTTGGGGGCAGCCCAAGGAGGTGGAAATTTTGCTAGGGGGCACCCACATTTGGCTAGGGGGCAGCCCAACCCCCCAAATCCTTCATTCCTTTCCATAACCCATTCTACACTCTCTCTCCACCAAAAAAAAAAAAAGAGCTCTTGTAATGACCCGCTCCGCCCTAGCGGAACGCCGATTCAAACGGCAGATGCAACGACTCAAACGAGCCGTCGACCCGAAGAGTTGGCATCGACCTGATGAAGAATCGATGCAAGGCTTACATTGGCCCGTCAAGATGAATCCAGACTCAGACTTTCAAAGGCGCGCTCGGAGTATCGCTCGGCCGATGCGAACATCGCTAAGGTGGGTGGCTCCGATGAACCCGTCTTTGCTTAGCCTAGACACATAACAATACGGACACTATCACGAGAATCGCTAGGCGATAACACCGCGCATGCTAATAAATGACTCAACGAACCTAGCTAAGGGAATAATCCCATCTTGTATGCTTGTATAGAATATGGAAATGAACATGAAAAATGTGAGAACTCTCGCACCGCGTCCCACGCTCGTGCTAAGGTACAAGCTTACGTTCAAGTTCCCTATGCGTTCAACAATGAAACAATGAATGTGTTACAACAATGAAACGGAAAGACTATCGACATAGTCGTTCCGAGTAGAGTATAGCAACATTGAAAGGCCACGGGACCGATGGGTCGCCAAGGCGACTCCCGTACAGGGAGTTGCAAAATGTATAAATGAATGAATGAATGAATAAGTGAATGAATGAATCGATGAACAAACAGACAAGTGAAAGAAAGAAAAGAAAGAATAAAGAAAAGATAAGAAAGAAAGGAATGGTTAGCGACAGGTGTGACGGGCACGTGCAACGGGGCTCGCTACCCGCGCTGCACGGACGCCAACCTGGTCGATAACGCAATATGGCTAAGGGTTAGCCTACGGCTCGGTGACAGCCGTTAAGTTAAAATGACAAAGAAAACAAAATGGTCGTGGACAATCCATTAGTATACAGGAGGTGGGAGATATAAGGGATTTCCAGCGGCACAGTCAAAGTGTGAAGGACGTACCGGTCCGGACGGAAATCAAAAGATGGCTTACGGGCTGTCTGAGTGCGGGCTTGGCCACCAGGGAACGTAAGGCCGGGTATTTCAAAAGACTATCAGGGTGTACCAAGCCGCACGCCATGATAGGTGAGGAAATTACCAAGGGGGAAGACATGTCCAAATTGGCTTGTGATGCCAGCGACCGATGCATATAGATTAAGTGGGCTTTGCTGGTGGCTATCCACGTGCAAGTCCTTGCATTGAAATCAAAGTAGTCTAAGTAAAATGAACAAGTGCCTCCTGAACATGCTCGAACTGTAACACTCCTGAACATGCTTGAAATATAACACTCTGAACATGCTTGAAATGTAACGTCCTGAACATACTGGTAATGTGACATCTTGAACATGCCTACGACGCGCTAGAACGCGCCTACGATACGCTAGAAACTGAGGCAGGGACACGTCCTTGATATTGAATGTTTCCAAGAATCACGTTATGTTATTACACATAAATTGTTGACTAACTTGGTTTACTTTGGACAGGGAAGGCCGGACGGCAAGTATGGGTAAGTCGTGCATGTATTTCCATGCGACACTGGAATTTGGCAACACGGGATAGGTTACGACATATGCTATGAAACTGATCCTAAGGCAAGATTAGAAAGACAATGAATGATAGACAGTGCACAAAAGTAAATAAAACGTGTTTGGTAATGATAGCATTGTGGGCGAGCTAGCCTCCCCACCAGTGCATAACAATGTACTGATAACCCCACAGTATGCTTGCAGGATGCAGGAGACGCCGGCGGGTGCGGAACTTCCATCGAACGTGTTAGGGCACGGAGCCATCTCCGGGGCCTTGGAACGTTGCTAGAAGCTGAAGCACCCTATACATGACATAATGTATCGGAACATCGCCATGAATCATCCCATGTTGTAAGCCACTTGGCATGCCTTTTATGTTTCAGAGAGAGAGAGAGAGCTTGAGCGAATTGTAATATCGGCCTAGCGCCGCTTGTAAACTTCTTGAAAATCAATAAAGAGTTTGAATTCACTTCAATTTTGTGTTCGTTTACTTTCCGCTGCAAATGGGGACACTCTGTGCGACTCTGTGGCCTAGTTCAAATCGGCCGTTTCTGGACTTGGCCTTGCACGGGCGCAACCTAGGCCCGTGCGGCATCACGCCTTAGCGAGGACGATCGCTCCTGCGGGAGCGGGGCGTGACAGATTGGTATCAGAGCACGACTTTACGTCCTTGGACTTCATTTCGATTTTTTCAGTTTTGAAAGCTCGGTTGGAAACAAAAGAAGGGTACGCTCTCTCTCGTTGTGCCTTGGGATGTTCCATACAATAAGTCTAAATATTTTCAAAAGCTCGTACGGGTACTCGGTTGGACGGGATCGATAGGCGAAGGCCTTTGTGCCGAACCACGACGTACTTGAGTTGGAAGGAACCGATGCTAAGAGTTAGCAAAATGCAAGACGTGCTTGAATAACCTTACGCTGACAATAGCGAACGAGTACACGAGACCGAAGTATAGTTCGAACGGGATGGTTATGCACGCAGCCTTTTGGCTAAGTTGTGCCAAGTATCGCGCACCTAGACTTTATGGTGCAAACGAGTTGCGAGCGAGATTGACTATCGCTTGGACGAGAATAAGGGAGACTTAGAACGTATGTTAATAGAGACGCTACTTGACCGGCGCTAAAGCGAACACGGAGAAATGGTTCTTAGATTTTGAGGAATGAGCGAACGCGCAATTAGACATGTCGATCGGGAGTCGAATAACCTTTCGAGGATTTGTAGAATGACTTGATTCTGAGTGGTGTATGTGATAGCTTCAAAGAAGGATAAGAGTGAGCGTCGACGACCAATCGAATGGCTCGAACCCTGAGTGGTGTATGGACGTTATAGAAATTGTTCGAGCGAGACTAAAGGATTTACAGATAGAACGAGTATGTCGGCAAGCGATGATATCGCGCAAGCCTTGGAATGAGTAACGCTTAGTTGGTTTCGACTTCGAGAGTCTCAAACGAGATATCGTTCGGACGAATTAAGAATGCGTAGTGCGAATCATGAAACGAATGGAGGTCTTGGTCGAAGAAACATAGGAGATCGTGCATGCGATTTTGAATTTAGTCGAAGGGATTGAAACTTGAGTTGAGGTGAAATACCCATGGACGAGATCGAAGATAGCACGATCGGAAGATAGCGTGCATGGAAAACGTTGGTTTGAAGATACGAGGATGACTAAGGATTTGGAATAGATGTTGCTCAATGAAGAGTTAGCACGAGACAACGTGAATTGAGGAATTAAGTTGCACGACTCGAAATTCGTTGCAAAAGGAAGATCGTCAGGTTACGCATATCGTCGATGGTATTGAGGCGTATCAAAGATCGATATGCGATAACTCGGGGGTACTCTGATTCGGCGAATGACGATCGTACAAATGTCATTATTCCGTTGGATGCTATACTTGGGATGTTAAAAATGTGTCGAGGAAAAGATAGACTTGGCTCGAGGATTTTCTAGTTGAACGCATGACGGTCAGACTGTCAAATTGATTTGGCTTGGATGAAAATGAGAATGCTTGGATTTGCTTCGTTGGCAACCACATCGTTGACGTTCTTGTCTTAGGCGAGCGCAACTCCAGCCTCGCACATGCGTCGCGTCGGATTAGGACGATCACTCCGCGTGAGCGCTGATATGGTGATTCATACAGCGGGAGTGATTGAACTTGGATGGCGTGGCAATTTGATTGATTCGACTTGTGGTTTGACGCGAAGGTAAATTCGAGAATGAATCAGTGTGTTTGATGATTGAACTTGAGGATTGAGTAGGTCCAATCCGCGTATCGAGAATAAGTTAGTCTAAAACTCAAACGAGAGTTACGCCCCGATGAGAATGATTATTCCGCGGGAGCGTCGCATGGTGATTCATGAACCGCCGTGGATAATCGGACTCGCGTGAGATTGGGGCGCAATGTATTGTCGAGCTGGATGACCTCGTGATCGAATACATGAATTGGTTAGAACTGGTGATTGAACGGAATTGAATATGTGCAACGTAAGTCTTGATGCGAATTAGGTGATCATGCTCGATGTTTAGAAATTTGAGCAAAACGAACTTGGGTAGAAACTCCCATACAAACGAACAAATGGTTTGACCATAGGATTTGGGGCGAGCTTCGTGCAACGACCTTGCACGATGAGCAACGGACTTGACGTGTAACTATGACCTTGTGAGCTGACCTAGCGGATAGGCGGACGACCCTATGCCGAGTGATTGAACCTGTGCGATGGCATCTACAGTATCGTCTGGACGGTATCGTCTTGGGGCAACAAGACTTATAGTAGGACGGGGAACTGGGAGTGTGCATGAAAGACGACGAGATTTGCCCCAAATGAAGTGAATGATAGAAATGGATGATGCGCAAGTAAAGTTGGGATAACGTATTAAATCATTGATTGGAAGACGTACTCGATGATAGTGCGATACTCGATCTTGAATCGGACGGAAATTACTTAGGCTTGGTCGACCCCGCTAAGAAGAAATCATACTGATTTCGTGGACAATAACGCTTGAGAAGCGAATCGAATCATCTCGAGGACCGAGATAAACGACATGTGATACACAGATGAGTTCGGTTTTAAATCGACGTTAGCAAAACGATCGGCAAATCGAAACTATCACGAGTAGCTTGTCCGACTTCGCTAGTCGCTAAGCTTGGTCGAAATGTACGCATTCGGGGGACACCTTGAATGCGTGCACGATCCGAACTCAGCGATATGATGAACTCGAATGCAGCTGCAAGTGGGTGTTGAGATGCGCATGAACGAATGAGTGAGTTTGCCTCAGCCTACGACTCTCGTGTTTGAGAATTACAACGCACCTCGTACGACCGTTTCAGTCCCATGAAACGTCGAAATAGCAACCAAGTCGAAGAAACGCAACAATTGAGAAAAAAACCATCAACTCTAAAATGAATGAAAAGCCATTCAATAAAAATTCACCAAACACATGCGACATAAAACTTGGAAGGATAACCGAGCATGGTTCGATGCTGCCGTTCGATAGAATTATCTAAGAAACACGACGACACAAGATAAGGAATGATAGGATGACCTGCACTCAGGAAGTCTCGAGGACGAGACTTGTTTTGAGTGGTGTATTATGTAATGACCCGCTCCGCCCTAGCGGAACGCCGATTCAAACGGCAGATGCAACGACTCAAACGAGTCGTCGACCCGAAGAGTTGGCATCGACCTGATAAAGAATCGATGCAAGGCTTACATTGGCCCGTCAAGATGAATCCAGACTCAGACTTTCAAAGGCGCGCTCGGAGTATCGCTCGGCCGATGCGAACATCGCTAAGGTGGGTGGCTCCGATGAACCCGTCTTTGCTTAGCCTAGACACATAACAATACGGACGCTATCACGAGAATCGCTAGGCGATAACACCGTGCATGCTAATAACTGACTCAACGAACCTAGCTAAGGGAATAATCCCATCTTGTATGCTTGTATAGAATATGGAAAGGAACATGGAAAATGTGAGAACTCTGGCACCGCGCCCCACGCTCGTGCTAAGGCACAAGCTTACGTTCAAGTTCCCTATGCGTTCAACAATGAAACAATGAATGGGTTACAACAATGAAACGGGGAAACTATCGACATAGTCGTTCCGAGTAGTGTATAGCAACATTGAAAGGCCACGGGACCGATGGGTCGCCAAGGCGACTCCCGTACAGGGAGTTGCAAAATGTATAAATGAATGAATGAATGAATAAGTGAATGAATGAATCGATGAACAAACAGACAAGTGAAAGAAAGAAAAGAAAGAATAAAGAAAAGAAAAGAAAGAAAGGAATGGTTAGCGACATGTGTGACGGGCACGTGCAACGGGACTCGCTACCCGCGCTGCACGGACGCCAACCTGGTCGATAACGCAATATGGCTAAGGGTTAGTCTACGGCTCGGTGACAGCCGTTAAGTTAAAATGACAAAGAAAACGAAATGGTCGTGGACAATCCATTAGTATACAGGAGGTAGGAGATATAAGGGATTTCCAGCAGCACAGTCAAAGTGTGAAGGACGTGTCGGTCCGGACGGAAATCAAAAGATGGCTTACGGGCTGCCTGAGTGCGGGCTTGGCCACCAGGGGACGTAAGGCCGGGTATTTCAAAAGACTATCAGGGTGTACCAAGCCTCACGCCATGATAGGTGAGGAAATTACCAAGGGGGAAGACATGTCCAAATTGGCTTGTGATGCCAGCGACCGATGCATATAGATTAAGTGGGTTTTGCTGGTGGCTATCCACGTGCAAGTCCTTGCATTGAAATCAAAGTAGTCTAAGTAAAATGAACAAGTGCCTCCTGAACATGCTCGAACTGTAACACTCCTGAACATGCTTGAAATATAACACTCTGAACATGCTTGAAATATAACGTCCTGAACATGCTGGTATTGTGACATCTTGAACATGCCTACGACGCGCTAGAACGCGCCTACGATATGCTAGAAACTGAGGCAGGGATACGCCCTTGATATTGAATGTTTCCAAGAATCACGTTATGTTATTACACATAAATTGTTGACTAACTTGGTTTACTTTGGACAGGGAAGGCCGGACGGTAAGTATGGGTAAGTCGTGCATGTATTTCCATGCGACACTTGAATTTGGCAACACGGGATAGGTTACGACATATGCTATGAAACTGATCCTAAGGCAAGATTAGAAAGACAATGAATGATAGACAGTGCACAAAAGTAAATGAAACGTGTTTGGTAATGATAGCATTGTGGGCGAGCTAGCCTCCCCACCAGTGCATAACAATGTACTGATAACCCCACAGTCTGCTTGCAGGATGCAGGAGACACCGGCGGGTGCGGAACTTCCATCGAACGTGTTAGGGCACGGAGCCAACTCCGGGGCCTTGGAACGTTGCTAGAAGCTGAAGCACCCTATACAGGACATAATGTATCGGAACATCGCCATGAATCATCCCATGTTGTAAGCCACTTGGCACGCCTTTTATGTTTCATAGAGAGAGCTTGAGCGAATTGTAATATCGGCCTAGCGCCGCTTGTAAACTTCTTGAAAATCAATAAAGAGTTTGAATTCACTTTAATTTTGTGTTCGTTTACTTTTCGCTGTAAATGGGGACACTCTGTGCGACTCTGTGGCCTAGCTCAAATCGGCCGTTTCTGGACTTGGCCTTGCACGGGCGCAACCTAGGCCCGTGCGGCATCACGCCTTAGCGAGGACGATCGCTCCTGCGGGAGCGGGGCGTGACAGCTCTCCCTCTCCCTCTGTAGTGCCTCGTCCCGCTCAGTCAATCGGAGGAATAGGAACGCCGACGGCGTTCGGACTTAGCCTTGCAACGGCTACTCGGAGACATCGCTCGGTCGAGGCGATCGCACGCTCAGGTGGGATAGTTTCGGTGAACTTGCCTCATCTTTGCCTTCACAAAATAAATCGTATGTTTTCAACTTGCACAAGTAGGCTTGATAATAAAAGTGACGAATCCACATAGCTAAAGGGAATAATCTCGACGGTCGAATTGAGTTAGAATATGGAAAGGTCCAATGGTCGGCTTGGAGTTGGTGCACGACATGCTTTGAAAATGACACTGGATCCTTCGTCCCGTGGCTTGGGAGAAGGAGAGTTGGTCTTCGACACAAAACTATGAACTCGCCTAAGTCATAGGCGTCGCTCGCGTAAATGCTCGATAAAGCATGCACGTTTCCGTAATGCAAGGCTTGGCATAGTCTTTGCTCGTCCCTTTGGTTAAGTTGTGTCACGCCCCGCTCCCGTAGGAGCGATCGTCCTCGCTAAGGCGTGATGCCGCACGGGCCTAGGTTGCGCCCGTACAAGGCCAAGTCCAGAAATGGCCGATTTGAGCTAGGCCACTGAGTCGCACAGAGTGTCCCTATTTGCAGCAGAAAGTAAATGAACACAAGTAGAAACGAATTCAAACTCTTTATTGATATTCAAGAAGTTTACAAGCGGCGCTAGGCCGAGTTTACAAGTCTCTCAAGCTCTCTCTCTCTGAAACATAAAAGGCGTGCCAAGTGGCTTACAAGATGGAATGATTCATGGCGATGTTCCGATACATTATGTCCTGTATATGTTGCTTCAGCTCCTTGCAACGCTCCAAGGCTCCAGAGATTGCTCCGCGCCTTAGCACGTTCGAGGGAAGCTCCGCACCCGATGACATCTCCTGCATCCTGCAAGCAGACTGTGGGGTTATCAGTACATTGTTATGCACTGGTGGGGAGGCTAGCTCGCCCACGATGCTATCATTACCAAACACGTTCCATTTACTTTTGTGCACCGTCTATCATTCATTGTCTTTCTAATCTTGCCTTAGGATCAGTTTCATGGCATATTTTCGTAACCTATCTCGTGTTGCCGAATTCAAGTGTCTGCATGGAAATGCATGCACGACTTACCCCTACTTACCGTCCGGCCTTCCCTGTCCAAAGTAAACTAAGTTAGTCAATAATTCACATGTATTAACTTAACGTGATTCATGTAAACATTTAATGTTAAGGGCGTGTCCCTGCCTCAGGTTCTAGCACGTCGTAGGCACGTTCTAGCACGTCGTAGGCATATTTAGAGTATTACATTTCAAGCATGTTCAGGAGTGTTACATTTCGAGCATGTTCAGGATGTTATCTTTCGAGCACGTTCAGGAGTGTTACATTTCGAGCATGTTCAGGATGTTACATTTTAATGTCGCTATACTCTACTCGGAACGACTATGTCGATAGTCTTCCGTTTCATTGTTGTAAACCATTCATTGTTTCATTGTTGAACGCATAAGGGACTTGAACGTAAGCTTGTGCCTTAGCACGAGCGTAGAGCGCGGTACGAGAGTTTCTATATTTGCCGAGTTCTTTTCCATGTTCTAAACAAGCATACAAGATGGAATTATTCCCTTAGCTAGGTGCATTGAGTCATTCATTTATTAGCATGCGCGGTGTTGACGCCCAGCGATTCTAGCAATAGTATCCGTATTGTTATGTGTCTAGGCTAAGCAAAGACGGGTTCATCGGAGCTACCCACCTTAGTGATGTTCGCATCGGCCGAGCGATACTCCGAGCGCGCCTTTGAAAGTCTAAGTCTGGATTCGTCTTGACGGGCCAATGTAAGCCTTGCATCGATTCTTCATCAGGTCGATGCCAACTCTTCGGGTCGACGGCTCGTTTGAGTTGTTGCACTTGCCGTTTGAATCGGCGTTCCGCTAGGGCGGAGCGGGTCGTTACATAATACACCACTCAAAATAAGTCTCATCCTCGAGACTTCCTGAGTGCAGGTCATCCTACCGTTCCTTAACCCATGTCGTGTACGTATCTTAGACAATTTCTATCGAATGGCTTTACCGCTCGATGGCATCGAACTTTACTCTATACCTTTCTAAGTTCCGTATCGCATACGTTTGGTCGATTTCATTGAATAACTTTTCATTCATTTTAGAGTTGATGGTACATATTCAATTCAAGTGTTTCTTCGTCTTGGTTGCTATTTCTTCGTGTCATGGGACTGAAATGGTCGTACGAGGCACGTTGTAATTTGTCAAATGCGAGGGTCGTAGGCTGAGGCAAACTCACTTTCGTTTATTTCGGTCATCGAGATGACCCGATTCGCTTCTCAAGCGTTCTCGTCCACAAAATCAGTATGATTTCTTCTTAGCGGGTTCGACCAAGTCTAAGAAATTTTCGTCCAATCTGTCACGCCCTGCTCCCGTAGGAGCGATCGTCCTCGCTAAGGCGTGATGCCGTACGGGCCTAGGTTGCGTCCGTGCAAGGCCAAGTCCAGAAATGGCCGATTTGAGCTAGGCCACTGAGTCGCACAGAGTGTCCCTATTTGCAGCGGAAAGTAAATGAACACAAGTAGAAACGAATTCAAACTCTTTATTGATATTCAAGAAGTTTACAAGCGGCGCTAGGCCGAGTTTACAAGTCTCTCAAGCTCTCTCTCTCTGAAACATAAAAGGCGTGCCAAGTGGCTTACAAGATGGAATGATTCATGGCGATGTTCCGATACATTATGTCCTGTATATGTTGCTTCAGCTCCTTGCAACGCTCCAAGGCTCCAGAGATTGCTCCGTGCCTTAGCACGTTCGAGGGAAGCTCCGCACCCGATGACGTCTCCTGCATCCTGCAAGCAGACTGTGGGGTTATCAGTACATTGTTATGCACTGGTGGGGAGGCTAGCTCGCCCACGATGCTATCATTACCAAACACGTTCCATTTACTTTTGTGCACCGTCTATCATTCATTGTCTTTCTAATCTTGCCTTAGGATCAGTTTCATGGCATATTTTCATAACCTATCTCGTGTTGCCGAATTCAAGTGTCTGCATGGAAATGCATGTACGACTTACCCCTACTTACCGTCCGACCTTTCCTGTCCAAAGTAAACCAAGTTAGTCAACAATTCACATGTAGTAACTTAACGTGATTCATGTAAACATTTAATGTTAAGGGCGTGTCCCTGCCTCAGGTTCTAGCACGTCGTAGGCACGTTCTAGCACGTCGTAGGCATGTTTAGAGTGTTACATTTCAAGCATGTTCAGGAGTGTTACATTTTGAGCATGTTCAGGATGTTATATTTCGAGCATGTTCAGGAGTGTTACATTTCGAGCATGTTCAGGATGTTACATTTCAATGTTGCTATACTCTACTCGGAACGACTATGTCAATAGTCTTCTATTTCATTGTTGTAAACCATTCATTGTTTCATTGTTGAACGCGTAAGGGACTTGAACGTAAGCTTCTGCCTTAGCACGAGCGTAGAGCACGGTACGAGAGTTTCTATATTTGCCGAGTTCTTTTCCATGTTCTAAACAAGCATACAAGATGGGATTATTCCCTTAGCTAGGTGCGTTGAGTCATTCATTTATTAGCATGCGCGGTGTTGATGCCTAGCGATTCTAGCAATAGTGTCCGTATTGTTATGTGTCTAGGCTAAGCAAAGACGGGTTCATCGGAGCCACCCACCTTAGCGATGTTCGCATCGGCCGAGCGATACTCCGAGCGCGCCTTTGAAAGTCTAAGTCTGGATTCGTCTTGATGGGCCAATGTAAGCCTTGCATCAATTCTTCATCAGGTCGATGCCAACTCTTCGGGTCGACGGCTCGTTTGAGTCGTTGCACTTGCCGTTTGAATCGGCGTTCCGCTAGGACGGAGCGGGTCGTTACAAGTTGTAGGCTTGATTAAGTTAGGCAAAGTGATAGTGGTCGACCTAAGTCATTCCAAGCACGGTCCTACAAGTTCTACGACTGGGTATGACAACTTAGTCTTACGGTTTTGTCATACCCCAGTACCGGAATACTGAGACGGACCAGGCCAGCTACACCGTATGAGGTATATAAACGTCATACGGCGATCGTGGCTGTCAAGAGACTAGGGGGTGCATGCTTCAATCAGGTCTCCTATGGTCCCACAGAGCATCTATGTCTCAATCAATCAAAACAAGAAGCAGTAAATAATGATCATATAAGACAAAGCAGTAAGGCGTCCCCGATGCTTCATCAAAATAATTCATGAGTCTAGCTATACAAAATGATGAGCTAGTTCCGAGAGTCAATAGTACATAATTATAATCAGCCGCAGTCTGATTTAATTACAATTATGCAAAGGAAACTAGTGTCTAGAACTACCGGCTAAACAAGTGCCGGTGGCTAAACGCCAAGTACAAAATAGAAGATATCAGAGCGGTGAAAAAGAAATCCACTCATGGTCCCTGGCGCCCATACTCCTGGTGTGCACCATTGTTCGGGTAGAAGGCTGGATCCTCTGGCGCCGCTACGAGATCTGGCCAAACAAAACCAGCGGGGTCAGGCCCCGAATAGCAAGTACCACAAGGGAGCACAAAAGAGAGAGATAAATCCAATAAGTTAAATAAGACCTGATTCATGAGTTATAGGCTTATACCATATCATCGAGACAATACGACACCCTTACAACCAAACAAGGACAAACGGTGCCAATATCGTACCGAGATAAGATATATCCTATAACCATGGGCAGGTAAAAGGGCTTCTGATCGCGACTTCGGTCCATAGCCTATCGCAGCACAATAGCCCAACCCAACAACCAAACAAGGACATGGGTTGGACCACGCACCACGATAGTCCATGTTCCTCGGTAGCTAACAGAAGAAAATATATCACAAACAAGTCAGCTTACAATCGGCCAATCAATCCTACGGCTTTCTATGATTTGCCTGGGTTATCCCAGTAATGCAATATATATATATAGGAATCCTCACATCGTATCACATTCCAGCAGGGCTAGCCAAACCCTTATATACAAGCAAGCACAAAATGCACCGGTCCCTCGAAAGGCCACCGTGCTAGAATAAGCAGTAACAGTTCCAGCTCTCCTATAGGAAGAGCTAGCTCGGCAGTCACAAATCAGATACTGCACTCCACTAGTGCGGATGACTATACAGTATCCGAGGCAGCCAACCCGACGTGCCAGGACGGGACCCAGGGCGGCTGGTGACGTACGATCTCGAGATTCTGTTCCCTCCCAATGCTTCTACCAATTTAAGTTTCTTAGATTAACCCTATCTTGATATGGAATTACATGTCGTGGTCACATGGTCATCCTCCTATATGTCGTACCATAGTACGTGTACCCTAAGTATGAATCCACATCGGCTCAATCTAGATCCATGCTTAGTGTAATGCATCAAACAACAATCATTTACCACGATACTATTACTGACCAATTACCATAACTGTACTGGAAGGTACACATGTATTGACATATAACACGAATGATCACTTAGCACGTAGAGTCACACCTCAGTGCACTCATTAAATAGCACTGCAGTGCATACTAATATTGCATCTCAATACACACTTAGAATAGGTACCATCACGTATACAGGTAATCAGGTCAGGAATACGGTCAAGTCAGGAAGTCACGTGGACCCCTCGTGACATAAAAGTCACATATGAATTCAGGTTAAAGTGAGACATAAAGGTCCTTGAAGCCAAGACAAAGATCTACAACTTTTATGTTGGGAGTTGGAAGAAATTCTGGCCAAATAGGACATAAAACATACAAAAACAGCCAAAATAGGCACTATGAGCGGCAGTAGATGGGTACTCATCTATGCGGCTGGGTAAGTGGGTACCCATCTATGCGGCTGGGTTAATAAGTCTCATGCGGCTGAGTTAACAAAATCTCATGCGGTTGGGTAAGTGGGTACCCATCTATGCGGCTGGGTTAATAAGTCTCATACGGCTGAGTTAACAAAGTCTCATGCGGCTGGATAAGTGGGTACCCATCTATGCGGCTGGGTAAGTGGGTACCCATCTATGCGGCTGGGTTAATAAGTCTCATGCGGCTGAGTTAACAAAATCTCATGCGGCTGGGTAAGTGGGTACCCATCTATGCGGCTGGGTAAGTGGGTACCCATCTATGCGACTGGGTTAATAAGTCTCATGCGGCTGAGTTAACAAAATCTCATACGGCTGGGTAAGTGGCTACCCATCTATGCGACTGGGTAAGTGGGTACCCATCTTCTCCGAAAATCTGAGAAGGATGGCCATGGGACCTACAGCTTCCAAGCTCCATAAAACCTTCACTCTAAGTCCAAATTTGGACTTCCATAGGTCAAAATGGGGTAGAACGAAATTCTCTACAACATAGAACAACTAGATTTTGAAAATAAAGAAGTTTGATAGATCAAAACCCAAGAAAATCAAAAATGGCACAAACTTAGATCTACACAAAAGTAGCCATTAAAATCAAAAACTCCAAGAACTAAACTTATAGAGGATGATGAGAAGAACAATATAGACAAATCATATCAAAGAAAAATCAAGAAATGAAAAATGCAAGAATCTCTCCATTTGGTACAAGATGTACTTGCCTAAACGTTGGAAGGAAAAGAAATGAAAAAGAGTGAATGAATGAGGAGAGAGAGTGAGGAAGAGAATATATATAGGGGTTAGCTTAAGAAAACCCTAAGCCCTAAACATGCTCCAACCATGTGACTAATGACATATTAATTGCTACATGATACAACTAATTAAATTAATTAAATAAAATCCTAACCACAACACGGTTCAGAAATCATATCATCGAAATAGTGAACCACGCCTACAACCAAACAAGGACAAGGGGTGGCGCACTAATCCGCGACAAGATACTGTCCCATGCTATGGCTAGTTATAAATACATGATACATACATTCAAGATACAGGTGCCAGATACCATATACAGGAAAAATAAAAAATTTACGTATTCCGGGAATGGGGAGTGACATCTCTACCCTCCTTAGAAAAATTTCGTCCTCGGAATTTCGATAAGGCTAGTCGAGCGCGCTCTCAGATCACGAAATACACTTATGACATATAGCAAGCACAATTATCAAACAACACATGGCACATGAACAGTTTAAGAAAGCAAGAATAATTAAGTAAGAGCACAAACAATAATTATACCCTAGAAGGAAATGATCGGAGACATACGGATGAAATATGCCTCTCAAGTCAGGTAGGAATTCGTCCTCGAGGTCCTACAGTGACTCCTAAAGTGGACAAGGGTCAAAGCTTGAGATAAGTCGATACCAATGACTAAATCAAGAACGAGACTCTGCCCAGGACGTACTCTCGTAATCAAGACACATGATTAATATCACGTATCACATGATACGAGAGCAGATGAGTGAGACGAGAAAGTCGTCTTCACTCTACGAATATAAAACTCAAGGAATTATAATAGATAATACTCAAAACTTACGCAAAATCTGACCGCCTTCAGCCAACCTCTGCTCTAATACTCCAAATTCTTCTTGCCTCTGTCCCGGCCTTTTCTGGCCCTGCTGTCCAACCTGATGTTGTGCTTGTCGGTACATCTGAGCTTGCGTCAGTAATGGGCGCTGGGCTAGTGGCCTCACTGCTAGTGCTGGCCCTTGATACGGTGCTACCTTTGGAGCTGGCAACGCCGAAAACCGTTGAGCTGGCCCTCCTGGCCTCTGCATCACAGGACAATTGGCAATCCTATGGTCTGGACTGCCACACCTTAAGCATAATCCATTAGCTAAACGACACACATCCCTAGTGTGCCCTCCCTTACTACAGTAAGTGCAACCCACTGGTGCTTCCTGACACTGCTGCTGGTTCCTCTGTTGCTGCTGACGAACTGGTGCAGTCACAATTTTTGTGACTGGTGCTGTATCACGAATACGGACGCCAGGTGCTGGTACTGACGTCCGAGGTACTGCTCCTCCTCCTCCAGTACTCTGCGTATGAGACCTCTTCTGGCCTCCAGTCCTTGATGATAACCTTTGAATAGTAAGCTCGTGCCTCCGAGCCGCCGTCAATACTGTATCGAATGTTTGGTAGTCGTGCCCCTCGACTAGCTGCAAAATCTCTAGGTGAAGTCTCTGCTGGAACCTCATTGCTCTCTCTGGCTCTGTCGCCACCATCATCTGAGCAAACCTACTTAACCTGCAGAACTCCGCTGCATAGCCATCCACCGTCTTACCAGCCTGCTTGAGACTGATAAACCTCTGCTGTAGCTCATACCGCACTAGCACGCCAAAGTACTTGGCCTTGAATCTGGTACTGAAGCTATCCCAGGGAACATGACGCCTCATTCCAACCTCTTCTGATGCCCACCAATCGCGGGCGAGATCCTGAAGTAAAAGTCTGACCTGGTCAACCTTCTCTTCTGCTGGAACCTTTGCTGCGGTCAATATGGCCTCTGTATCCTGAAGCCAAGCATCCGCCGTGATGGCATCCTCCGTGCCGTCAAAATATTTTGGGTTAAGTCGACAAAACCTTCCGGACGCTCCTGAATCATTCATGACACTTCTCTCAAGGGCTAATTGCAACCCCTGATTCTGTAGCACATTCTGTTCTTGCTGTCGGGTTTGTTTTTGCTGTTGGGCTGCCGTCTGGCATTGCTGGGTCTCCAATAACCCTCTAATAATCTTCAATAGTGCCGACGCATCTAATGCTACTGGTACTACCAGCATCACTGGAGGTACGGGATCCTCTGGCCTCTGTAGCTCAACTGGCTCATGCTCGGTAATATTCTCGATGTGAATCTGTCCAGGTAGAGGGGCTACCCCTTGCTGATCTCCAACTGGTCCCTGATCTACTGGATTCTCTCCCATGCTGGCTCCTCCAATAGCCGAGAATGATGTGACCCTAAAGGAAAGGATACAAGGTATCAAAAGATAGGATGGAAAGGAATCGAGGATGACAATCAAGTTAGCAATCAAGGTGGCAGAAAGAGAAAACGAATCAGGAGATCAAAGGAAACATGTTTTGATTGAGACTCCTATAATCGCAACACCCCACAAGTCTGAAAAATAGACCTGCATGGGCCACCACTAAAACTTTGTCACGCCCCAGTACCGGAATACTGAGACGGACTAGGCCAGCTACACCGTATGAGGTATATAAACGTCATAAGGCGATCGTGGCTGTCAAGAGACTAGGGGGTGCATGCTACAATCAGGTCTCCTATGGTCCCACAGAGCATCTATATCTCAATCAATCAAAACAAGAAGCAGTAAATAATGATCATATAAAACAAAGCAGTAAGGCGTCCCCGATGCTTCATCAAAATAATTCATGAGTCTAGCTATACAAAATGATGAGCTAGTTCTGTAACACCCAGTTTTCTGAAATTAGGGTATTTTTAAAATTTTATTATTTTATTATTTATTAATGGTATTTTAGTCATGATATGATTTTTGGTGATTTTTAGTTATTTAAAACTATTTTCTAAGTCATGACTTATGACTTTGTGATTTTACTAGTATAACCCTAGTGTAAACCCTAGAGATTTCATAACCTAGAGACTACCATGACCATGTAAGCCCAACCAAGTGATTAGGATACCATTTTAGCACTTTTTAGCCTAAAGGGTATTTTGGTAATTTACTAGATTTTATTTGGAATTATGTGTTTTTAATATTCTTTAATTATTGTTAAGTACCATGATTGTTCCTAACCTAGTTTACCCTAATCTAGAAGTTAGCCACTAACCTAGAAGCTAGAGGATAGATATTAGTCATTGGTTAAAGTAGGAAAAATATCTAGATATTCACATATGTGATATTTTGCTTAAAACCCTCAAAATATCCTTGCTTGGCACCAAAAGTCCTTGCCTCCACCATAAAGAAAGGCCAAGGACACCCCCCTTGCCATGGCCGGCCAAAGGATACCCCTACACTACCCTCCTTCCTATATAATCCATCATAATCATTCATGATCAATTTACATGAATTAAACCTAGAAAATTCCCTTTCCTTCAGACCTCCATAACTTGATCATTTTTGATCTAAATTCACTCTAGTCTTTTGCATTGGGACCCTACAACATCAAGGGTGCTAAGGGAGGCTAGCAATCCAGATTTCACAAGCTTTGGGCATCACCAAGTGGAAGGACAAACACCCCCTCTTTATTGAGTTTCCTTGGAATTTGCATCAATAGATAAATACCCATAAACCTAGCTAATATTGTGTTTTTTCTTCATAAATGCATGCATATAGGTATACCCTAACTGTAGGTCAAGTTTGGTAGGAAATAGATTTGGTTTCGTGTCCGTATCGGACACGTATCCTAGGTTATAAAACCTTGTTTGATGAAATGCCCCAAAGGATTGAATTTTGTTATTTTGCAAAACAAATTACATATTCATGTTGCCCTAGACTTGTTGATTACATCTACACTTGACTGAGCACGACACTGTGTCGATTTCGTGTCGAAAATCGACACGGACACACTGTGACAGTGCACGCACAATTCCCTGCTACTCGACCCTGTTTTCTCTCTCCTCACGCCACGTAGACACGTGCCATTTGGCACAGAGGTGGAGGCAACCTCTGACAAGCCCCCCTCGAGTTTGAGACACTCTTGTGTCGTATCGAGGACACGAGGACACGTGCACTGGTCGTGCACTGACAGTGCACATGCGCGCGGGGGCCAACTTCGCGCGTGTCGTGTCGCGCGGACACGACACTTGGTGTCACGACCCGCTCCCAATTTTGGGATACGAGTACGTGGCCAAGTCCAGCCTACGCCGCAGCATCGGCGGTAGTACGCTGTCTATGATAACAATGGTCCACAACAAGCACAACACGCTTATATATCATCCACAACTAAGCCAGCGAAATCACTAAAATATCCAATAGTCTCAATAATAAATATGAAAAATCCACTACAACTCAGAAAGTCTCGGGAACAAACCCGGCTAACAGAAAATAAAATAGACCACTAACTCCATAACTCTAACTACTAACAAATGCGAATCCATAAGGAAGAAAATATGCTAATTCGCATCAGTGCTGGAACCGGGTACGCCAGTGACATCAGGGTCGCCAACATACTCACCGTAGACCTCGGGGCAAATCTCTTCGTCTAAAGCTGAAAAATAGTTATCCAGTCAGGATTGGAGCAAGATCACCATAACACTACATTACACAATATAGTATACAAGCATGAAGGAAAGATAAAAGGAATTTAACTGAAGATAAGTATAGGCATGACATTGTATGATAAGAAAGTACCTTTGAGACGTGATAACAATATGAAGGTAGACTTTGACATACCACTAAGACATGATGACAATAAGAAGGTAAACTTGACGAAAGAAGAACAATAGACGACATAGCAACAATAATTAAGTCACGTGTACTGTGTGTTTTAGAATACCAACTTTCAGCATGTAGACGGCTTGGGATATCCGTCAGTCATACGTGTGGTGCATGACTGATATTATGCAATCAATGCATAGGGGGTCTGTATTCAATTCGTTGACCACATGCTTACTTGTTGTATTCCCCCGCCCGACTCACTCACAATACATGTCTACTACGATAAACATTAGCAATACGATAAACTGTAAACAATAGGAAACAATGAGTAAAAGATGAACATGTATATATCCTAACGATTCTAACTCTCGTGCACAATATTAATCATGAGTAATGACAATCATGGACCAAAAGGAAGTAATAGTGAAACGACGACACGAAGATACATGCAGCATAAAATAAAGGAAACATAGGTCATAGTGATACTTGCCTGCTCCGATAGATGATAAAGTCACAAGTCAAGACGTCGTAGTCCGATCTACCCCGTCACATAAAAACCACAAGTTAGATCAACGATTCCCACTCTAAAATCCTAGAAAGTGGCTAATGTTTTAAACTAATTAATACTATTTTAATCCTAGAATAAATCATCTAAAATCCTATTTTAACCTATTTAATTCTGAAATAACAATCTACACACAAAAATTTAGCCAAGGAAATACACGGTTCCAAATTCGGGACTCGTGGCACGCAAACCGAGACATACTATTGACTTAATAGTCAAACATTATGAATTCAAAGTCTGAGTGTGCAACATGATAGATTTCAGCGCCATGAGTGCACTGGAATCGACCGTGCCGCAAAATCACGCTTTGGTCAAAAGTTATCGCCATTATGGCTAACTATGACCAAATCGATGAACCGTTGACCAAATCTGACTTCTATAAACAAAATAAAATACTAGATGAAACTCTGAATTTCTGGAAAAATTATATGTTTTAGGGCTCTGTGTCAGCTTTCCAAAACTTCAAACGGATCGCGAAACGGAGTTCGGGATCGCTCGGAATCTCGAAAACCGTGCGACGTGTAGATTTTTGGACAACCGACACTCAAATAATTATTCAGAAATTCGAGGACAAAATACCAGAAAATAAATTATATAATCCGAAACCTAACCTCAATACGCTTCTAATAAAAAAAACGGCGCACAAAACGGACGTCTAGATCAACGGCAATCGTTCCGCGAAGTCGAAGAATCCTTATTGAACTCTCCCACAAAATAATTGCTGAATTCTAGGGTTTTCTGAAAAACTAAAACAACTAATATATATAGGGTCGGTGGCTAAGGCTAAGTCGGTGCTAAGGTGACGCGTGTCACCATCCAATGTGCCCCCGCCAGGATCCAAGGTTCCAAAACAATCCGAGCTTGGCTCGGCTTAGGAGTGCCCAAGCCGGCTCGGCTTACAATCTGTGGCCGGCTCAGAGACCGAGCGCCACAGCCCCCCTTTCACAGACACGTGGGGCCCGCCCCCCCCCCCCCCCCCGCTTTCAGTGGCTGACGGGTGGGCCCCCTGGCTGACTGTGTATATATATTAGAAAATAGGGTTTTCTAATTATAGAAAATTAAATAAAAATCAATAAAAATCCTAAAAATCCCAAATAAATCCCAGAAAATTCCTAAAAATTCCTAGAAAATCTAGAAAATATTTTAGGGTTTCTAGAGCTCAAATAAATTCTTTGGCCTCAAAAATACTCTCGAATGCCTCCACAAAAATTCCTAGAAGCTTAAGGAAATAATGAAACAATATATAAAAATTATCTAAAAATCTTCATAAAATCCCAAAAATTCTAAAATGGTGAAATAACACACTAGGGTCAATCTAGGGGCCCTAAAGACTATATATAACCTAATTTTCTTATATCTAACTTATAGACTTAGGCAAAAATCCTACGATCCCAAATCAACATCCTAGTAAATAATTGATTCTAACTAAAATAAAAATAAAAAAATCTCCAAAATAGAAAATAAATTTTTGGAACCCAAATGCTACAAACTATCTCCCTTAAAAGATTTTTGTCCTCAAAAATCAAAACATCACAAATAGTATAGTATAATACCTAACTCTTACAAGCAATAATTTCTTAAGCTAAGTCACGGAGAGATAATGGCTAGGAACATAAGGGAACTGATCGATAATAATCCTACTACAAACTAACTAAGCATGCATACCAACTAAAACTAAAGAATGCTCTATGAACTCGGTACTCTCTGCTGTCGATCCCTCGGGTTCGGGAGTAGCATATGGGTTAGCTACCCTTTTTCCTTTACGGATCGCACTGCGCCTTGTCTCAACCATTGCAAACTAAAAGGAAGGAAAGGATATGGTTAGAACGGTAGATACAAACATATCGAAGAAATCACGAACGAAATCAAGCAGGATGCAAATAAGATACAATAAGATTCTAAGATAAAATAGACTCATAAGGTTAGAAGTCCTATTTGTGGATGATATAACCTCCTAACTCCAAATCTATTCGCAGGCTCGTAGTAGTACAGCTAACTTAAGCACTACCACGAGTTCGCAGTCTTTTACGAAATTGGACCTGCATGGGCCACCATAAAAACTTGTCACGACCCGCTCCCAATTTTGGGATACGAGTACGTGGCCAAGTCCAGCCTACGTCGCAGCATCGACGGTAGTACGCTGTCTATGATAACAATGGTCCACAATAAGCACAACACGCTTATATATCATCCACAACTAAGCCAGCAAAATCACTAAAATATCCAATAGTCTCAATAATAAATATGAAAAATCCACTACAACTCAGAAAGTCTCGGGAACAAACCCGGCTAACAGAAAATAAAATAGACCACTAACTCCATAACTCTAACTACTAACAAATGCGAATCCATAAGGAAGAAAATATGCTAATTCGCATCAGTGCTGGAACCGGGTACGCCAGTGACATCAGGGTCGCCAACATACTCACCGTAGACCTCGGGCAAATCTCTTCGTCTAAAGCTGAAAAATAGTTATCCAGTCAGGATTGGAGCAAGATCACCATAACACTACATTACACAATATAGTATACAAGCATGAAGGAAAGATAAAAGGAATTTAACTGAAGATAAGTATAGGCATGACATTGTATGATAAGAAAGTACCTTTGAGACGTGATAACAATATGAAGGTAGACTTTGACATACCACTAAGACATGATGACAATAAGAAGGTAAACTTGACGAAAGAAGAACAATAGACGACATAGCAACAATAATTAAGTCACGTGTACTGTGTGTTTTAGAATACCAACTTTCAGCATGTAGACGGCTTGGGATATCCGTCAGTCATACGTGTGGTGCATGACTGATATTATGCAATCAATGCATAGGGGGTCTGTATTCAATTCGTTGACCACATGCTTACTTGTTGTATTCCCCCGCCCGACTCACTCACAATACATGTCTACTACGATAAACATTAGCAATACGATAAACTGTAAACAATAGGAAACAATGAGTAAAAGATGAACATGTATATATCCTAACGATTCTAACTCTCGTGCACAATATTAATCATGAGTAATGACAATCATGGACCAAAAAGGAAGTAATAGTGAAACGACGACACGAAGATACATGCAGCATAAAATAAAGGAAACATAGGTCATAGTGATACTTGCCTGCTCCGATAGATGATAAAGTCACAAGTCAAGACGTCGTAGTCCGATCTACCCCGTCACATAAAAACCACAAGTTAGATCAACGATTCCCACTCTAAAATCCTAGAAAGTGGCTAATGTTTTAAACTAATTAATACTATTTTAATCCTAGAATAAATCATCTAAAATCCTATTTTAACCTATTTAATTCTGAAATAACAATCTACACACAAAAATTTAGCCAAGGAAATACACGGTTCCAAATTCGGGACTCGTGGCACGCAAACCGAGACATACTATTGACTTAATAGTCAAACATTATGAATTCAAAGTCTGAGTGTGCAACATGATAGATTTCAGCGCCATGAGTGCACTGGAATCGACCGTGCCGCAAAATCACGCTTTGGTCAAAAGTTATCGCCATTATGGCTAACTATGACCAAATCGATGAACCGTTGACCAAATCTGACTTCTATAAACAAAATAAAATACTAGATGAAACTCTGAATTTCTGAAAAAATTATAGTTTTAGGGCTCTGTGTCAGCTTTCCAAAACTTCAAACGGATCGCGAAACGGAGTTCGGGATCGCTCGGAATCTCGAAAACCGTGCGACGTATAGATTTTTGGACAACCGACACTCAAATAATTATTCAGAAATTCGAGGACAAAATACCAGAAAATAAATTATATAATCCGTAACCTAACCTCAATACGCTTCTAATAAAAAAAACGGCGCACAAAACGGACGTCTAGATCAACGGCAATCGTTCCGCGAAGTCGAAGAATCCTTATTGAACTCTCCCACAAAATAATTGCTGAATTCTAGGGTTTTCTGAAAAACTAAAACAACTAATATATATAGGGTCGGTGGCTAAGGCTAAGTCGGTGCTAAGGTGACACGTGTCACCATCCAATGTGCCCCCGCCAGGATCCAAGGGTCCAAAACAATCCGAGCTTGGCTCGGCTTAGGAGTGCCCAAGCCGGCTCGGCTTACAATCTGTGGCCGGCTTAGAGACCGAGCGCCACAGCCCCCCTTTCACAGACACGTGGGGCCCGCCCCCCCCGCTTTCAGTGGCTGACGGGTGGGCCCCCTGGCTGACTGTGTATATATATTAGAAAATAGGGTTTTCTAATTACAGAAAATTAAATAAAAATCAATAAAAATCCTAAAAATCCCAAATAAATCCCAGAAAATTTCTAAAAATTCCTAGAAAATCTAGAAAATATTTTAGGGTTTCTAGAGCTCAAATAAATTCTTTGGCCTAAAAAATACTCTCGAATGCCTCCACAAAAATTCCTAGAAGCTTAAGGAAATAATGAAACAATATATAAAAATTATCTAAAAATCTTCATAAAATCCTAAAAATTCTAAAATGGTGAAATAACACACTAGGGTCAATCTAGGGGCCCTAAAGACTATATATAACCTAATTTTCTTATATCTAACTTATAGACTTAGGCAAAAATCCTACGATCCCAAATCAACATCCTAGTAAATAATTGATTCTAACTAAAATAAATAAAAAAAAAATCTCCAAAATAGAAAATAAAATTTTGGAACCCAAATGCTACACTTGGACACCGTGTTTGTACGAGTGGGTAGCCCATCATGTGGCGAACACATGGACACGAGCACGAGACGTGTCGTGTCATGTGTCGCGAACACGAGGCACTTGAACCCGTGCACGACGCGGTCTGAACACGCGTATCAGTCGTGTTTTTCACGACTGATACGGACCTCGTGTCGTGTCCTGGAGTGACGTGGACACGGGGCAGGCACTTGGACACGTGCACAACCCCCAGGCGCACCTTCGTGCACGAGCACGAGACACGTATGTGTGTGTGTCGTGTCCTAGAGTGAGTTGCACGCGTGCACGACGCAGTATACATGTGTGTGTGTCAGTATTTACCTGATTGGGTTTCCAGTGAGTTTGACACGTCGTGTCGTGTCTATACTTTGTGTCAGGCACCTAGGACACTAGAGGATACCTAGGGCTAGTGTTACCTACCTTGGGTTTCGAGCCTTAGCTCGGTTTGGATTGGGTATCGGGTTCACCCATTTTTTCTGTGAACAGTGATTCCTGGGTTTTAAACTTGGTATTTTTCTGAGTTTCAAAATGAGATTTTAACTAAGATTGTGTTATATATATATGTATTTCTGTGTGTAATTACATTGTATACATATGTATATGTATATATATGTGTGTATGTGAGATGTGAGGGTATATATATATGTATATATGTAGTTATGTATATATATATATATATATATATATATATATATATATATATATATATATATATATATATATATATATATATATATGTGTGTGTGTGTGTGTGTGTGTGTGTGTGTGTGTGGTTGATTCTGTTCTCAGAAATCTGAGAATAGAACACCCCCCCTTTTTTGTATCAATATCATAATTCTCTCTCTCTCACTCTAATTCACTCTCTCTCATTTTCCTCTCTCTCTCTCTCTCTATATATATATATATATATATATATATATATATATATATATATATATATATATATATATATATATATATATATATATATATATATATATATATATATGTATTTGTATTAGATTATATATTGTGTCTATATATATATACTATATGATATATGAGTATTACATAGTCTATAGGCCTATGGAGAATGTTTGTATATATATATATATATGTAAAGTTATATATGTGTATGTATATATTGTATAGAGGTAGATACCTATATGATATTAGCCCATGGAAACCTATAGGAATTTAGCCTATGGTCTAAGTTACTAGCCTATGGCCATTAGGGGCTAACCCTAATTGACCTAATGACCCATGACCTAACTAGTTGACCCTTGTTTGACTAGTGTTGACCAAAGTCAACCTTAGGTCAAAACTTGACCTAATTAACCTAGAATTGACTAGGATTAACCTAAAATGACTAGTTTAAACTAGTTTGACTAAACCTAACTAGTTGACCATGGTTGACCTAACTTTGACTAGTTTGACTTTAGCGTTGACCAGAGTTGACCAAGAGTTGACTTTTGACCAGATTGACCTAGAATCATGTAGTATGCATAGTAAACTTCATTTTTATTATTTAGAATACGTTGTGACTTGTGTTGCTCTGATCAGGAGCCAGACACCTCTCCTCAGACAGCATATTCCCTACAGACATTCATACATCAGACGAGTACATTCTCTGACCGTTTCATACTTGCCAGAATTTATATTCTTGCTCTAGATTACTTTACTTGATGCTGACACGATTGTTATCACGGATTGGTACTATATGGATCTTTTCATGAGATGTTATCCCCCTCGGGAGCATCAGATACAGCATGTTTGTGCTTTTCACGAATCATCATATATCTCTATGCTTTCATAGATTCACGAATCGCTTATGACTCATGTACTCTCATGTTCACAGAGCCTCTCATGAATCACCCATTTATGGGCTTATCACGAATCTTAACATAACTTGAACGGATCCTTGTGTATTGATTGGGGATGGAGGAGTGGAAATAGTCATGTGGATATTACCCCAGTAGCTGTAGTCATGAATCACTCTTAGCTGTAGTCATGAATCTCCTATGCCATTCACATGTCTATATTTTTACTCTGACTCACTAGTCACTGCTAGTTCTCTATTATAGTAGATATTTTATTACAGTTATCTGTCACGCCCCAGTACCGAAATACGGAGACGGACTAGGCCAGCTACTCCATATGAGGTACGTAACGTCATACGGCGATCGTGGCTGTCGAGAGACTAGGGGGTACATGCTACAATCAAGTCTCCTATGGTCCCACAGAGTTCTATGTCTCAATCAATCAAATCACATCAGCAAATAGATGAACATTAAAGATAAAGCAGTAAGGCGTCCCTGATGCTTCATCAAAATGATCATGAGAGACTAGCTTTATAATTTAGCTATCTCAGAGAGTCAGGAGTACAAAATTATACACAGCTGCAGTCTGTTTAATTACAATCATGTACTGACACAAAATTTCAAGTAATCCGGCTAACAGGTGTCGGTGGCTAAACGCCGCAAAAGTATAAGCAGGAGTGGTGGAGAAGAAACCCACTCGAGTCCCCGAACTGCCATGCTCCTAGTATGCACCATGGATGTCAGGGAGGAAGATAGTGTCCTCTGGCTCTGCTACGAGATCTGGCCAAGCAAAACCAGCGGGGTCAGCCCCGAATAGCAAGTACCGCCAAAGGGGCACAAGAGATAAGACTAAAAACCCAGTTAATAGAATGATTGATAATAGTAATACTTATGTTTCTATTATAGGGTAGCGCAACATCCTCGAACCCATATGGCACCCTTACAACCAAACAAGGACAAAAGGTGCCGCATAGAGTCGGGACGTGTCGTACTCTATAACTTTCACATAAGTTAAAAGGTATAAACAATAAAATCTCCTGATCGTGACTTCGGTCGATAGCCTATCGCAGCACAAAAACCAACCCAACAATCAAACAAGAACATGGGTTGGATCATGTACCATGATAGACCATGTTCCTCAGTCATTCACAGAAGTAGCACTCCATAATCAGAATAAGTCTTCCGTTCATAACTTCGGTCCACAGCCTATCATAGCACGATAACCAACCCAACAATCAAACAAGAACATGGGTTGGATCATGTACCATGATAGACCATGTTCCTCAGTTATTTACAGAAGTAGCACTCCATAATCAGAATAAGTCTTTCGTTCATAACTTCGGTCCACAGCCTATCATAGCACGATAACCAACCCAACAATCAAACAAGAACATGGGTTGGATCACGTACCATGACAGTCCGCTTCCCTCAGTTACTCACGGAAGGTAATAGGATACAAGAAAGTCGTTTTTTACGGCCAATCAAGTCTACGAGTTTCTAGGGGGACGAGGTTATCCTCGCATCATGTTATGTAGAAATCCTCAGATCGTATCTTTCCAGCAAGGCTAGCCTACCCAGGGGTTCGCGTAGACAGGTATGATTGAGCACAGGTCCCTCGCAAGGCCACCTTGCTAAAACATATGATATGTAGCAGGAATTAATCGAATACAGTCATCCACTCGTTGCAGATGACACAATATCCGTGGAGACCAGCCGGCGCATCAAGACAGTATCTCAAGGCGGCTGGTGTAACACGATCTCGAAATTTTGCCCTCCCCATGCATCTAGTATATTTAGTTGCCTAATTTAACCCTAGGTGAAATCTTGGATTTTCATGCTGTGGCCTGCATGATTATCCTCCTAAGGTCGTACTTTAGTACGAGTACCCCAAAGAGGATCCATGTCAATCAGTATGTCAACATGTTCTACCCTCCTTAGTGTAATGCATCATAGCAAATACGCCACGTGGAGTTACGAGTCATTTGTCGAGCATGAACAAGAACTGGAACATTCAGGTACATGTATCAGGTAGGAACACTTTGTTCTCCGGGTCACATTAGTACTCATATCATGCTCGGGACAAAAGGGCGTAAGGATATAAAATGGGCATATAATATATATATATATATATATATATATATATATATATATATATGTATATATATATATATATATAATAGTAATAATAATAATAAGGTAACAATATAGGGCACAAAAGTCCATGCGGCTCAGGGAGCCCCAAGGCGCATGCGGCTGGAAAGGCGGGTTCATGCGGACGAAGGGGTGTCAGCGTATGCGGCTGCGATCAGATGAAGTCCTATGCGGCTGAGCATGGGCGATACATATGCGGATGGATGATGGATGGGCCTTATACGGCCAAAACAGTAACGCATATGCGGCTGGGTGCAAAAAGAACTCATGCGGCTGAAAGCTAGCCGCATGAAGTCCATGCGACTCAAGATAACAGGGGCTCATGCGGCTGAGTCTGAACAAGGCTATGCGGCTCAATTACTTGCCGCATGAAGATTCATGCGGTCAAGTACTCAAGCAAGTCTTATGCGGCTAGGAAGGACTTTCCATGCGGCTGAGCTCGAACGAGTCTCATGCGGCTGGAAAGGCCATGCGGCCAGAGACTTGCCGCATGAAGATTCATGCGGTCAAGTACTGCTCTTCTTCTCCACTCGTCCGAGAAGAGGAGCCAAGCAACCATGGCTTCCAAGCTACACAATACCTTCATCCGGAGCCCAAATCGGAACTTCCTTAGGTCAAAATGGGGTAGAACAAAATTCTCTACAACATGGAACCATCAAAACTTGAAAATAATGAAGTTTGCTAGATCAAAACCAAGAAGGTCCGAAAAATGGTTAAAACCTAGATCTACAAAAATTAAAGCTTCAAAATGGAAAACTTCAAGTTCTAAACTAGTATAGAATAAGGAGAAGAACATATTTTGACAAGTAATTTTGTAAGAAAACATCAACAACATTTATGGATCCATCTCTTGAGCAAGTTGGTACTTGCCTTGGTTGATGGAAGAAATATTTGGTTGGTGGAGGAAATAAATGAGAGGAAGTAAATGAGAGGAGAGAGAATGAGTTATATATATAGATCTTGGACCCATGGGTTCATGATGAACCAAAGGGTTCATGATGAACCATTGGTGAACCAAGAATAGGTTACCCAAATGAGCCAGAACTGTAGGCCCAAATGCAGAAAATAAATTAGGAAATAATATTTTGTCGAATATTTTTGGGAAATGCATGAAGAAAGACAGCATAATAAATATAGTATAAATATAAGGTAAATACAATTTATCGGTTTACGTATTAAAATACGTATTCCAGGATCGGGGAGTGACATCTCTACCCTTCTTAGAAAAATTCCGTCCTCGGAATTTCAGCCAAGACAGGATAGTGAAATCAGGGCAAGCAAGGCTCAATCATATATAAGTTAACTATCATAGCAGTTATTATCATACATCACAAAGTGCAAAACAAGCAGGTACAGATAAACATGGAATCGTGTCAATAAGGTGCAAAAATATACCTTATTAGTCAAACAAATGCGGATACCGAGATCTTATCTCGTCCTCGCGCTCCCAGGTTGACTCTCCCGGAGAGTGATGGTTCCAAGAAACACGGACAAGGCTTATCGTCCGATTTTTGAGTACCTTCTCTCGCCGGTCTAAAATAGATACGGGTTGTTCCTCGTAAGTTAGGTCGGTACCAACGACTAACTCAGAATGATCGAGGACATGACTCGGATCTGGGACATACCCACATAATTGGGACACATGAAACACATCATGTATGCCAGTTAACGAAGGCGGAAGGGCAAGTCGATAAGCCACATCGCCTGCCCGAGCGAGAATCTTAAAAGGACCAACGTATCTTGGACTAAGCTTTCCTCGGGTTCCAAATCTAATGATACCCCGAGTTGGCAAAATCCGCAGAAGCACTTGGTCGCCAACTCTGAACTCTAGAGGCCTACGATGCTGATCTGCCCAATGACGATGTCGGTCCTGTGCAACTCGAAGGCGCTCTCTGACCAACTTAACTATCTCTATAGTCTGCATGATCATCTCTGGTCCCAACAACTTCCGTTCTCCGACGTCGTCCCATGCCAAAGGGGACCTACACTTCCTTCCGTACAATACTTCGAACGGGGCCATCTGAATGCTAGCCTGATAGCTGTTGTTATAGGAGAACTCCACAAGATGAAGGTGATCCTCCCAAGATCCGCCAAAGTCCAAGGTACACGCCCGTAGCATATCTTCTAACGTCTGAATGGTTCTTTCTGATTGCCCGTCAGTTTGTGGATGATAAGCAGTACTGAATCTTAACTTGGTTCCCAAACCTTGGTGCAAGCTCCGCCAAAAATAGGAAGTAAACCGCGTATCCCGATCTGATACTATACTAACTGGAACACCGTGCTGCCTTACTATCTGCTTCATGTACATTTCTGCTAACTGCTCAGTAGTCTGTCCAACTCGAAAGGGAAGGAAATGAGCGACCTTCGTGAGTCGATCTACTATTACCCAGACTGCATTCTTGCCAGCCGGGGATCAAGGTAGACCGGTCACGAAATCCATCGTGATGTGCTCCCATTTCCATTCTGGGATAGGAAGCGGCTGAAGCAACCCTGCTGGTCTCTGCTGCTCGGCTTTCACCTGCTGACATACCAGACACTTGGATACAAATCTCGCTATCTCTTTTTTCATGCCATTCCACCAAAAGTACTGCCTGATATCTCGATACATCTTCGTTCCTCCTGGATGAATGGAGTAAATAGAACTATGAGCTTCGGACATAACTTCTTGCCGAAGGTCTCCACTCGGTACACAGAGTCTGTTTCCAAACCTGAGCGTACCATCTTCATGAATCACTAACTCCTTCCTACGGCCTGATTCACACTCCGACCGCAACTTTTGAATCTGTGGGTCTCCTGCTTGTGCTGCCCTTATTCTCTCTACTAAGGTTGACTAAATCTGTATACTGGTCATTCTTCCTATATCCCTTGGCAAAACTACTTCGATTCCCATACTCTGAAGGTCTTCTAAAATATGCTTCTGCGAGGTCAAGATAAAGGCACTGTCTCTCCTACTCAGTGCATCTGCAACTATATTCGCCTTGCCTGGATGATACTGAAGATCCAAGTCAAAATCCTTCAGTAGTTCTAACCATCTTCTTTGCCTCATGTTCAAATCTCGCTGCGTGAACACGTATTTCAAACTCTTATGATCAGTATAGATCTCTACCCGATCTCCGTATAAATAGTGCCTCCACAACTTGAGTGAAAACACCACGGCTGCTAACTCCAAATTGTGAGTCGGGTAATTCTTCTCATGGTCTCGGAGCTGTCGAGACGCATATGCTATCACCTTTTCGTGCTGCATCAATACACATCCAAGACCCTTCCCAGATGCGTCACAATATACTGTAAAGCCTCCCGCTCCTACTGGAAGCGTCAAGATCGGGGCTGAGATCAATCTCTTCTTCAATTCTTCAAATGATGCCTGACAGCTAGCTGACCAAACAAACTCCACGTCCTTGTGTGTCAAACGCGTTAAGGGCGCAGAGATCTTGGCAAAGTCCGCCACGAACCTTCTGTAGTAGCCAGCTAATCCCAAGAAACTTCGTACTTCTGCAATCATTTTCGGGACTGGCCAATGCTCTACGGCCTCAATCTTCTTCGGATCCACTAACACTCCTGCCCCAGAAATTACATGCCCCAGGAACGAAATGTGATCTAACCAGAATTCATACTTGTCGAGCTTCGCATAAAGTTGATGCTCCCTCAATGTCTGCAAGACAGTCCTAAGATGTTTCTCATGCTCCTCTTCACTGCTGGAATAGACAAAAATGTCATCTATGAACACCACCATAAATTTATCCAAATACGGCAGAAAGATGCGGTTCATTAAATCCATGAATACTGCGGGGGCGTTAGTTAGTCCAAAGGGCATTACTAAAAACTCATAATGCCCGTATCTAGATCTGAATGCTGTCTTCGGTATGTCTTGCTCCCGGACTCTTACTTGATAGTATCCCGACTGAAGATCGATCTTGGAAAAGACGCTGGCCTTGCTCAACTGGTCAAACAGGTCATCAATCCTTGGTAGCGAGTACTTATTCTTCACTGTTACTGTGTTTAGCTTGCGGTAGTCGATGCACATCCTCGTCGACCCATCCTTCTTGGGAACTAGAATCACTGGCGCGGCCCATGGCGATTTACTGTCTCGGATGAATTCCTTAGACTTCAACTCTTCTTCATGTTGATACAACTTATCCTGTTCTGACGACGATATTCTGTAAACTCTGTCTGCAATAGGCCTCGTTCCAGGGTTCAACTCAATGCTAAATTCTACCTCTCTGACTGGGGGTATCCCTGGGAGCTCATCAGGGAAGACGTCGAGAAAATCTTCGACCACTCTCGGAATCTGTCCTGGCTCTGACACTGCTGCTGAGATGACGCCTCCGGCCTGATTCTTCAAGGTTCGAGTAAAGATGAACTGCTCCATCCCAGGAACGCGAAATATGACCCTACCTCCTCTACACCTCTGAGGGCCTTCGGCTTCCTGTGCCTGGCGAAACATCTGAGCCTGCGTTGGTAGACGCTGGGCTAGGGGCCTTACTGCTAATACTGGCCCTCCACTCGGGATTTCCAATGGAGCTGGCAATGCTGGAAACTGCTGAGCTGGCCCTCCTGGCCTCTGCATCATAGGACAAGTGGAAATATGGTGGTATGAACTACCACACCTCAAGCATAAGCCATTCGCTGACCGGCACACCTCCCTCGTGTGCCCTGCCTTCCCATAGAATGTACAGCCCTGGGGTGCTCCCTGACGCTGTTGCTGGTTCCTCGGCTGCTGATGCCGAACTGGCGCTGTATTAGTTGACACGGCCGTCCTCCGCGGCGCTCCTGTATCATAAATACGTACACCGGGTGCTGGTGCCGATGTTCGCTGCATTGCTCCTCCTCCAACCTGGGAATGAGATCTCTTCTGACCTCCGGCCCTCGATGCCAACCTCTGCTGGGTAAGCTCATGCCTCCGGGCTGCCGTCAAGACAGCGTCAAACGTCTGGTAGTCGTGTCCTTCCACAAGCTGCAATAATTCCAAATGAAGTCCCTACTGGAACCTCATAGCTTTCTCTGGCTCCGTTGCCACCATTGCTGGTGCGAAACGGCACAATCTGCAGAACTTTGCTGCATACCCATCTACGATCTTGCCTGCTTGCTTGAGACTGATGAACTTCTGCTGGAGCTCATATCGAGCTACTACGCCAAAATACTTGGCCTTGAATCTGTCACTGAAGGTGGTCCAACGAACAGGGCGTCTTGTACCAACTTCTTCTGATGCCCACCAGTCGCGGGCAAGATCCTGAAGTACCAGTTTGACCTGATCAACCTTCTCATCATCTGGAACCTTGGCTGCCACAAGAATGGCTTCGATGTCTTGAATCCATGCATCCGCAGTGATGGCATCCTCCGTGCCATCAAAATACCTCGGGTTCAAGCGACGGAACCTTCCTGATGCTTCCGAGTCAACCCCGGCACTCCTCACAAGAGCTAACTGAATCCCTTGGTTCAGCAACACGTTCTGCTCCTGCTGCCGAATCTGTTGCTGTTGGTTAGTGACAAGAAACCCCTGGATGATCTCCATGAGTGTTACGGCGTCTGGTACTGCCGTCGCTGCTGGTGCTGCAGGAGTTTCAATAACCTGCGGCTGCACTGCCTCTGGTTCCATTTCTGCTCGGGACAAAAGGGCGTAAGGATATAAAATGGCATATAATATATACATATATATAATAGTAATAATAATAATAAGGTAACAATATAGGGCACAAAAGTCCATGCGGCTCAGGGAGCCCCAAGGCGCATGCGGCTGGAAAGGCGGGTTCATGCGGACGAAGGGGTGTCAGCGTATGCGGCTGCGATCAGATGAAGTCCTATACGGCTGAGCATGGGCGATACATATGCGGCTGGATGATGGATGGGCCTTATGCGGCCAAAACAGTAACGCATATGCGGCTGGGTGCAAAAAGAACTCATGCGGCTAAAAGCTAGCCACATGAAGTCCATGCGACTCAAGATAACAGGGGCTCATGCGGCTGAGTCTGAACAAGGCTATGCGGCTCAATTACTTGCCGCATGAAGATTCATGCGGTCAAGTACTCAAGCAAGTCTTATGCGGCTAGGAAGGACTTTCCATGCGGCTGAGCTCGAACGAGTCTCATGCGGCTGGAAAGGCCATGCGGCCAGAGACTTGCCGCATGAAGATTCATGCGGTCAAGTACTGCTCTTCTTCTCCACTCATCCGAGAAGAGGAGCCAAGCAACCATGGCTTCCAAGCTACACAATACCTTCATCCGGAGCCCAAATCGGAACTTCCTTAGGTCAAAATGGGGTAGAACAAAATTCTCTACAACATGGAACCATCAAAACTTGAAAATAATGAAGTTTGCTAGATCAAAACCAAGAAGATCCGAAAATGGTTAAAACCTAGATCTACAAAAATTAAAGCTTCAAAATGGAAAACTTCAAGTTCTAAACTAGTATAGAATAAGGAGAAGAACATATTTTGACAAGTAATTTTGTAAGAAAATATCAACAACATTTATGGATCCATCTCTTGAGCAAGTTGGTACTTGCCTTGGTTGATGGAAGAAATATTTGGTTGGTGGAGGAAATAAATGAGAGGAAGTAAATGAGAGGAGAGAGAATGAGTTATATATATAGATCTTGGACCCATGGGTTCATGATGAACCAAAGGGTTCATGATGAACCATTGGTGAACCAAGAATAGGTTACCCAAATAAGCCAGAACTGTAGGCCCAAATGCAGAAAATAAATTAGGAAATAATATTTTGTCGAATATTTTTGGGAAATGCATGAAGAAAGACAGCATAATAAATATAGTATAAATACAAGGTAAATACAATTTATCGGTTTACGTATTAAAATACGTATTCCAGGATCGGGGAGTGACATTATCTCTTTTACTACATGTATCTTCTTTCAGCAGTTCCTGTATTTTACTCTATTGCATGCTTTATATTTCCTATCATACTATGAACTGCGTGAGATGTATTGTGCTCGTTCCTGTCCTGACTGGACCTGTTGAAAATATTACAGAGGATGAGGATGAGGCCCTGGTGTCTACCTATTATGGAGCAGGACTAGATGACACTTATGTTGTGGATCCTCAGCAGGATCCACCTGCAGCTGAGGATGTTGTCCCAGTAGTCTAGGCTAGTTTAGCTAGTCAGTCTTTTTCATATTATCATTTTGTCTCACATTCTGAGTTGTATTTTGAGATGTTGAGATGTATAGACTCTTAGACTTATATTGTATTTTGGGTTGACATTCTGGATGTTATGTTATCCTAGACACTTGGACTTATTTCATCTATGATACTGTTCTCTTGAGTTACTATCTATCTATCTGTCTTTCATTCTTCTACCCTAGATGTGATTGAGGTTGTATTCTGTTATGTCACCTCCATTCGGAGAGTATATACTGTACAGGTACTTTTATATTGTTAGATGTTTGACCTAGGACAGCGTTCTACCGCCGACACTGCGGCGTAGGCTGGACGTATCCACTTCTCGTGCCCTTACTCTAGGGTGCGGGTCGTGACAAGTTCCGAGAGTCAATAGTACATAACTATAATCAGCTGCAGTCTGATTTAATTACAATTATGCAAAGGAAACTAGTGTCCAGAACTACCGGCTAAACAAGTACCGGTGGCTAAACGCCAAGTACAAAATAGAAGATATCAGAGCGGTAAAGAAGAAACCCACTCATGGTCCCTGGCGCCCATACTCCTGGTGTGCACCATTGTTCGGGTAGAAGACTGGATCCTCTGGCGCCGCTACGAGATCTGGCCAAACAAAACCAGCGGGGTCAGGCCCCGAATAGCAAGTACCACAAGGGAGCACAAAAGAGTGAGATAAATCCAATGAGTTAAATAAGACCTGATTCATGAGTTATAGGCTTATACCATATCATCGAGACAATACGACACCCTTACAACCAAACAAGGACAAACGGTGCCAATATCGTACCGAGATAAGATATATCCTATAACCATGGGCAGGTAAAAGGGCTTCTGATCGCGACTTCGGTCCATAGCCTATCGCAGCACAATAGCCCAACCCAACAACCAAACAAGGACATGGGTTGGAACACGCACCACGATAGTCCATGTTCCTCGGTAGCTAACAGAAGAAAACATATCACAAACAAGTCAGCTTACAATCGGCCAATCAATCCTACGGCTTTCTATGATTTGCCTGGGTTATCCCAGTAATGCAATATATATAGGAATCCTCAGATCGTATCGCATTCCAGCAGGGCTAGCTAAACCCTTATATACAAGCAAGCACAAAATGCACCGGTCCCTCGAAAGGCCACCGTGCTAGAATAAGCAGTAACGGTTCCAGCTATCCTATAGGAAGAGCTGGCTCGGCAGTCATAAATCAGATACTGCACTCCACTAGTGCGGATGACTATACAATATCCGAGGCAGCCAACCCGACGCGCCAGGACGGGACCCAGGGCGGCTGGTGACGTACGATCTCGAGATTTTGTTCCCTCCCAATGCTTCTACCAATTTAAGTTTCTTAGATTAACCCTATCTTGATATGGAATTACATGTCGTGGTCACATGGTCATCCTCCTATATGTCGTACCATAGTACGTGTACCCTAAGTATGAATCCACATCGGCTCAATCTAGATCCATGCTTAGTGTAATGCATCAAACAACAATCATTTTACTACGACACTATTACTGACCAATTACCATGACTGTGCTGGAAGGTACACATGTATTGACATATAACACGAATGATCACTTAGCACGTAGAGTCACACCTCAGTGCACTCATTAAATAGCACTGCAGTGCATACTAATATCGCATCTCAATACACACTTAGAATAGGTACCAGCACGTATACAGGTAATCAGGTCAGGAACTCGGTCAAGTCAGAAAGTCACGTGGACCCCTCGTGACATAAAAGTCATATATGAATTCAGGTTAAAGTGAGACATAAAGGTCCTTGAAGCCAAGACAAAGATCTAAAATTTTTATGTTAGGAGTTGGGAGAAATTCTGGCCAAATAGGACATAAAACATACAAAAACAGCCAAAATAGGCACTATGAGCGGCAATAGATGGGTACTCATCTATGCGGCTGGGTAAGTGGGTACCCATCTATGCGGCTGGGTTAATAAGTCTCATGCGGCTGAGTTAACAAAATATCATACGGCTGGGTAAGTGGGTACCCATCTATGAGGCTGGGTTAATAAGTCTCATACGGCTGAGTTAACAAAATCTCATGCGGCTGGGTAAGTGGGTACCCATCTATGCGGCTGGGTAAGTGGGTACCCATCTATGCGGCTGGGTTAATAAGTCTCATGCGGCTGAGTTAACAAAATCTCATGAGGCTGGGTAAGTGGGTACCCATCTATGCGGCTGGGTAAGTGGGTACCCATCTATGCAGCTGGGTTAATAAGTCTCATGCGGCTGAGTTAACAAAATCTCATGCGGCTGGGTAAGTGGGTATCCATCTATGCGGCTGGATTAATAAGTCTCATGCGGCTGAGTTAACAAAATCTCATGCGGCTGGGTAAGTGGGTACCCATCTATACGGCTGGGTAAGTGGATACCCATCTATGCGGCTGGGTTAATAAGTCTCATGCGGCTGAGTTAACAAAATCTCATGCGGCTGGGTAAGTGGGTACCCATCTATGCGGCTGGATTAATAAGTCTCATGCGGCTGAGTTAACAAAATCTCATGCGGCTGGGTAAGTGGGTACCCATCTATGCGGCTGGGTAAGTGGGTACCCATCTTCTCCGAAAATCTGAGAAGGATGGCCATGGAACCTACAGTTTCCAAGATCCATAAAACCTTCACTCTAAGTCCAAATTTGGACTTCCATAGGTCAAAATGGGGTAGAACGAAATTCTCTACAACATAGAACAACTAGATTTTGAAAATAAAGAAGTTTGATAGATCAAAACCCAAGAAAACTGAAAATGGCACAAACTTAGATCTACACAAAAGTAGCCATTAAAATCAAAAACTCCAAGAACTAAACTTGTAGAAGATGATGAGAAGAACAATATAGACAAATCATATCAAAGAAAAATCAAGAAATGAAAAATGCAAGAATCTCTCCATTTGGTGCAAGATGTACTTGCCTAAACGTTGGGAGGAAAAGAAATGAAAAAGAGTGAATGAATGAGGAGAGAGAGTGAGGAAGAGAATATATATAGGGGTTGGCTTAAGAAAACCCTAAGCCCTAAACATGCTCCAACCATGTGACTAATAACATGTTAATTGCTACATGATACAACTAATTAAATTAATTAAACAAAATTCTAACCACAACACGGTTCAGAAATCCTATCATCGAAATAGTGAACCACGCCTACAACCAAACAAGGACAAGGGGTGGCGCACTAATCCACGACAAGATATTGTCCCATGCCATGGCTAATTACAAATACAAGATACATACATTCAAGATACAGGTGCCAGATACCATATACAGGAAAAATAAAAAATTTACGTATTTCGGGAATGGGGAGTGACAGGTTTCAAGCCCGTCATATAGAGTATGTCTTGGGTGGTGGCGTCGCGTAGAGTTCAAGTTGGTTTAAGGTACGATGTCACGAACTTAGTATTTTCAGGCACGGGCCACGGTTGATTCATTGAGTTTGGAAAGTGTTGCGAATAGTTGTTCTTGAGTTGAGTAAAATGATAGGGTAAAAAAAGAAGAATGCTCGCGATTATGGGTCGTCGAGGCAAGATCTCAGATGTGAGAAGTATTAAACTTGGCCCTGAAAGAGATGATAACACTAGAGGTGGAATGACTGTGTGAGACAACAGTTGAGTCGAGTCTTGCATGGTCATGGACAACTTGTCGATAAGGTAGAGTTTCTTCGAACGGCCTAAAGCGGACGGGGACCGATTCTTGAGAAGCAGCATTAGCACGTACTGGATGACCGCACAAGTTAGCGCAGAGTCTTGCAGCGGAGCTTGCTACTCACGCTGGCAAGGGCGACCGCCTAACAAGCTAAAGGAGTCCACGATGGTTCTGGGAGTCAGTGACCAAATTCATATAGATGAGTCGGCATGGCGGCAAACCCGTATGTGTGCCTTTAGATTGAGTTGAGTTGAATGTGTGTGTATAGTTAGAAAACAATGTTGGGCCTAAGATTTGGTTTCAATGTAGGCGTCGTGCTTCGGCACGAAAAGTGGCGTCGAGTTTTATGTTGTCGACATATAAGTTGCATAGTTATGATTGAGTTGTCCTGAGTTTAAGTCGGGAACGCCACAAGGCAATATCGGTCGAGGGATACTTAGCCACAAGTCTCGATTTGGGTCAGTTGGTGATCAAAGTAGCAAGGGCCGCGAGGCGGCGATATGGTTGAGTCGCACATAGTTGTGAGGCACGACACAAAGGATTTGTAGCACGGACATAAGGAAATTGGGTACTACCGCGTAGTTGCGTCTCTGATTTTGGGCCGTAAGGCAAACACGACTTGATAGGTTAACGTTGTTGATACAAGCACGGGATGGTCTAGAGACACAAAATAGGCCAAGGTGTCTGTCCTAAAACTGATCCTAAGGCAAGAGTAGAAAGACAATTGATAAGAAGGGACTATGTTGCACAAAGTAAATCATACGTGTTGGTTTTGTATGGGTGGGCGAGGAGCTCATTCCACCAGTACATTTGAGTACTGACACCCACATAGTTTATATGTGCAGGCACAGGTAGAAGCTCGTGGCGCGGGGCTCGCTTGGATGTGTCGAGGCACGAAGTTCCTTGGCGATTCGAAGCAGGCGGCCGCATGGAGTCAAGACTTATACGGGACATAATGTATGGATGTCGCCTTTCCGAAGCTTCCTGTAGTGCCCCGTCCCGCAAAATCAATCGGAGGAATCAAAACGCCGACGGCGTTCGGACTTAGCCTTGCAACGGCTACTCGAAGGCTCGCTCGGTCGAGGCGACTCCTCGCACAGGTGGGGTAGTTTCGATGAACTTGCCTCATCTTAGCCTGCACTTAATAACTCGCATGTTTTCAATTTGCACAAGTCGGATAAACATAAAAGCTGCGAACGCACAAAGCTAAGGGAATAATCCCGACCCGTCGAAATGTCTTAGAACATGGAAAATGGTCCTACGGTCTTCATAGAAGTCGGCTCAGCGTGCTTTCAAATGACAGTCGATCCTTCGATCCCGTGGCTTGGGAGAAGGGAGTTGGCTTAAGTTGCTAAGTTGTCCCGACACTCGAATAAGCCTAAGTCATAGGCGTCGCCCGTTTGAATGCTTGAAAAGCATGCACGGTCCCATCGTTTTTGCCCCAACGCTTGTGCTGACCTAAGTCATGCATCGCCCGTGTGAATGCTTGATAGAGCATGCACGGTCCCGTCATCAAAGGCTTGGCATAGCCTTCGCACGTCCCGTGAGTTAAGTCGTCTTGCATGGCTCGTTGGCTTAAGTCTAGGCACGAACTTGGTTGTTCAAGTCGGCCTCGTGCATAGCACGTTCCTTCGATGCGTAGCTCGACACAGCCCTTGCTCGTCGAGTCGTTGCCCGAATAAGTTAGACCAGTATTGTGCTGGGCTATCGAAGCCATTTCTAGCACAGTCCCGCTCTAGCTGCGGTTGTCAAGTCGCATAGTCCCTTGTGAACAAGGCTCGTCGTATAAGGTATATGACTTGAGCGTTAGCATCGCCTAGATAACCAGGTTTGTCTAAGGCACGAGCTACAGTCGGTTTAGTAAAAAGCTTGCCACGAACAAAGGAAGTCCACGCACTGGTTGTCGTCGAGATCAGTCCCGCTACTTGGGAGTCTCGATAGAAAAAAGGAAAGCATGGTCATGTTAAGGAAGGATTGGTAGATCGAGTTGAGTCTTGCATAGTCATTGGACAACTTGTCGACAAGGTGAAGTTTCCTCGAACGGTTGCCTAGGCCAAGGGACTGATTCGGCCGGAAGGAACGAGTGAGGCTCAAAGTAGGTTGCTGGATGACCGCATGGGAGACTTCAGCGCCTCCGGGCTAGCTACTCGTGTAGGGATGAGCTGATATCCCACGAGCCGAGATCCAAGATAGCTTGACATTACTAGTGACCACTCATTTAGATGTGTCGGCAAGAGCGGCAATCCGCGTGATTGCCTTTGGATAGCGTCATGTACTAGCACGGCGTCGGTCGAATCATGAGACAGTCTAGCACGACATGTATCAAGTCAGCAAGATGTAATCCCGTTAGTGCCAGCCTTGTATCATTAAGGAAGGAATGAGTTATAGCTTATGTCAGCAAGACACGTGCTTCGGCACAAAGCAAGGCTTTCGCGTATCAAGTATTGGCATTCGCGTATTGGCTTTCGCGTATCAATATTGGCATTCGCATAGTGGCTTTCGCGTAGCGGCTTTCGCGTAGTGGCTTTCGCATATCAATATTGGCATTCGCGTAGTGGCTTTCGCGTATCGGCATTGTTGGCCTAAGTTTGTATAAGTTAAGTCGAGTGCCATCACTTTAAGTCGAAAGGATCGTAAGGTAAAAGTTGGCTAAGTCAGGGAGTCGTTAGGAACGACCTGCACGAGTCGTCCCCTTGACATCGCTAGCACGAGAATTGGTCTAGAGGCACGCGAAAGTATTGAAAGTCTTGGCACGGCCGAGTTCGCATGAGTTGTTCCTCGACAAAGCACCGACTCGAACATGTTAAGTTACGAATAGAGTATGGCATGACCCTACGGTCCCGAGTTCAAGTTTGGTCAAGTACATGCACGACGAGGCACTGCCTCGATCGAAATATACGTTAACATGATAGCACGACCTTGTCGTCGAATAACGAGTTGGTTAGTTGTCAAGTCTTAAAAACTGATCCTAAGACAAGACTAGAAAGACAATCGAAAGGGACTTAAGCTGCATAAAGTAAATGAACGTGTCGGTTATGTATGAGTGGGCGAGAAGCTCACTCCACCAGTACAGTTGAGTACTGACACCCACACAGTGTTTCATGTGCAGGCACAGGTAGAAGCTCGTGGCACGGAGCTCGCTTGGAGGCGTCGAGGCACGGAGTTCCTTGGCGATTCGAAGCGTGCGGCCGCGTGAAGTCAAGACTTATACGAAACATAATGTATGGACATCGCCTTTCGAATCTTTCGCTGGATTCAAGTATTGTATCGAGAGATGAAAGAGAGCAGAGTGAATTGTAAAATAAGAGAAAAGTGAGCACGAGAGACTTGTAATTTGGCCTTGTGCCTATTTTAATCTAAATGTTCAATATCAATAAAGAGTTCTTTTGAATAACTTGTGTTCATGTGTTCTTGTTCTAATTTCTGCTGCAATGTTCAATGTTTCTGCTTGGGACTTCTGTGCGACGATCCCGTCGTCGTCGATGTAATCGGCCGTTATGAAACTGCCTTGTACGAGCGCAATCTAGGCTCGTGCGGCATCACACCTTAGCGAGGACGATCGCTCCTACGGGAGCGGGGCATGACATAATGGTATCAGAGCACGGCTTTACGTCCTTGGACTTCACGTCGAATTTTTCAGTTTTGAAAGCTCGTCATTGTTAAAGAAGTGTGCGCTCTCTCTCGATTGTCCCTCGGCATGTCCATACAATAAGTCTAAATATTTTCAAAAGCTCGTGTAAGCGTTCCCTCGAACGCATCGGTAGGCTATCGCCAAATGCATCGGTAGGCCTTTGTGCCGAACCGTGTCAAACTTGTCTTGATAAGAAAACTCGTGCTAAAAGTTAGCAAAGTCGCATGCGTGCCCAAATAGTCCAACGTCGACCTTAGCAAGTGAGCGTGCAAACTCGAAATGTAGTCCGCACGGGATGGCTATACACAAGGCCTTTGGCTAAGTTGTGCTACGTGTCGCGCACCTCGACCTTATGGTGCAAACGAGTCGCGAACAATATTAAGTATCGCTCGGTCGGGAATGGAAATACACTTTGAGTGTATATCAATAGGAACGCTAACGGACTAACGCTTAGGCGTACACGGGAGATTGACTTGGATTTTGAGGAAATAGTGCGAACGACTTAGTACGTCGAGTCGACGTGAGCGATTACGCTAGAGATTTGTCGAACGAATCTGAAAGATGTCTTAGCAAATGATGCAAACGTGATTGAGGACTAGATCGGATGGCTTGAATCCGAGTGGTGTATGGTTTGTCTTGGAAATTATTCGAGCAAGAATGGAGGATTTCGAGTAATAACGAGTATGTCGGCGAGGCGATGCGATCGCGCAGAGCCTTAGATCGCGTCACGCTTAGTTGATCGTGACTTCGTGTGTCCCGAACGAGCATCTCGTTTGAACAATTTGTGAATGGGCAACGCGAGTTAGAAAACGATTCATAACGATGAATAAAAATGTATGTCTTGATCGAGGAAAGCCTAGAGGATCATACTTGTGATTTTGGATTCGATCGAATGGAATCGTAAAATATCCAGTTCGGACAATAGCATCAGTCGTATAACTCGAAATTGATTGCAAAGGAAGATCGTCAGGTTACGCATATCGTCGATGGTATTGAGGCGTATCAAAGATCGATATGCGATAACTCGGGGGTACTCTGACTCGGCGAATGACGATCGTACAAATGTCCTTGTTCCGATGGATGCTATACTCGGGATATTGAAATGTGTCAAAGAAAAGATAAACTTGGCTCGAGGATTTTCTAGTTGAATCAATGACGGTCGGACTATAGAATAGAGATCTTGGCTTGGATGAAGATAAAATGTTTGGATTTGCCTCGTTGACAACCACAATATTGATGTTCTTGTCTTATACGAGCGCAACTCCAGCCTCGCACATGCGTTGCGCCGATTAGGACAATCACTCCGCGTGAGCACTGGTATGGTAATTCATACAGCGGGGGTGATTGAACTAGCATGGTGTGGCAATTTGTGTGCTTCGACTTGTGGTTTGATGCGAAGGTCGACTCGAAGATGACTTAGCATGTGTGACGGTCGAATTTGAGGATTGCGTAGGTCCTATCCGCGTATCGAGAGTGAAATAGTCTGGACTCAAACAAGAGTTACGCCCCGATGAGAATGATTATTCTGCGGGGGCGTTGCATGGTGATTCATGAACTACCGTGGATAATCGGACTCACGTGAGATTGGAGAATAATGTATTGTCAAGCAAGATGACCTCGTGATCGAATACACGAATTGGGTAGAATTGGTGATTTGAAAAGAATCGAATATGCGCAACGAATGCATTGATGCGAATAGGTGATCGTGCTCGATGTTTAGAAATCTGAGTGACGCGAGCTTGGGTAGAAAATCCTGTACTATCGACTTGGGTTTGACCCTAGGATTGGGGTCAGTATTGGCATTATTGTTGGGGAACTATGATTCCAATCCTGACATTGACTTAGCCTTGAGAAATTGCCTAGCGGATAGGCGAGACGTCCTGTTTCAAGTGTTAGCAATCGAAATATTGATCTTGAGGATTGGCATGGACTGAAAAAGTGAATCAAGAATAGGAAACCCTGCTCACGAGATTCGGCTGACATGCATATATTTCTGGGACGCCTAAGTATGTGCACGATGCGACTCGAGTGAGAACGACGAATTCTCTGTCATGCGGCTTGGTGAATGCATGTATTTTAGGGACGCCTGGAATGCATGCACGATCCAGCCAAGTGATACGTTGATTTCAAACGAGACTTGAAGAATGGGGATGGTCGAGGATTTTGAAATCATGTTAATGGAAAGAATGATAGTCATGCGATTGTGGCTCGAAATTGAAGTAACGCGTAGGCACAGTGTGTACGATTAAGTCTTGGCCATAGAAATGGTAGGATGGTTTGCCTTCAGGAAAGTCTCGAGGACGAGACTTGTTCTGAGTGGTGTATGATGTAGTGCCCCGTCCCGCAAAATCAATCGGAGGAATCGAAACGTCGACGGCGTTCGGACTTAGCCTTACAACGGCTACTCGAAGGCTCGCTCGGTCGAGGCAACTCCTCGCACAGGTGGGGTAGTTTTGGTGAACTTGCCTCATCTTAGCCTGTACTTAATAACTCGCATGTTTTCAACTTGCACAAGTAGGATAAACATAAAAGCTGCGAACGCACAAAGCTAAGGGAATAATCCTGACCCGTCGAAATATCTTAGAACATGGAAAATGGTCCCACGTTCTTTATAAAAGTCGGCTCAGCGTGCTTTCAAATGACACTCGATCCTTCGATCCCGTGGCTTGGGAGAAGGGACTTGGCTTAAATTGCTAAGTTGTCCCGACACTCGAATAAGCCTAAGTCATAGGCGTCGCCCGCTTGAATGCTTGAAAAGCATGCACGGTCCCATTGTTTTTGCCCCAACGCTTGTGCTGACCTAAGTCATAGACATCGCCCGTGTGAATGCTTGATAGAGCATGTACGGTCCCGTCGTCCAAGGCTTGGCATAGCCTTCGCACGTCCCGTGAGTTAAGTCGTCTTGTACGGCTCGTTGGCTTAAGTCTAGGCACGAACTTGGTTGTTCAAGTCGGCCTCGTGCATAGCACGTTCCCTCGATGTGTAGCTCGATGCAGCCCTTGCTCATCGAGTCGTTGCCCGAATAAGTTAGATAAGTATTGTGCTGGGCTATCGAAGCCATTTCTAGCACTGTCCCGCTCTAGCTGCGGTTGTCAAGTCGCGTAGTCCCTTGTGAACAAGGCTCGTCGTATAAGGTATATGACATGAGCGTTAGCATCGCCTAGATAACCAGGTTTGTCTAAGGCACGAGCTACAGTCGGTTTAGTGAAAAGCTTGCCATGAACAAAGAAAGTCTACGCACTGGTTGTCGCCGAGATCAGTCCCGCTACTTGGGAGTCTCGATAGAAAGAAGGAAAGCATGGTCATGTTAAGGAAGGATTGGTAGATCGAGTTGAGTCTTGCATGGTCATTGGACAGCTTGTCGACAAGGTGAAGTTTTTTCGAATGGTTGCCTAGGCCAAGGGACCGATTCGGCCCGGGAGGAACGAGTGAGGCTCAAAGTAGGATGCTGGTTGACCGCATGTGAGACTTCGGCGCCTCCGGGCTAGCTACCCGTGTAGGGACGAGCTGATATCCCACGAGCCGAGATCCAAGATAGATTGACATTGCTAGTGACCACTCATGTAGATGTGTCGGCAAGAGCGATAATCCGTATGTTTGCCTTTGGATAGCATCATGTACTAGCACGACGTCGGTCGAATCATGAGACAGTCTAGCACGACATGTATCAATTCAGCAAGATGTAATCCCGTTAGTGCCAGCCTTGTATCATTAAAGAAGGAATGAGTTATAGCTTATGTCAGCGAGACACGTGCTTCGGCACAAAGCAAGGCTTTCGTGTATCAAGTATTGGCATTCGCGTATTGGCTTTCGCGTATCAATTATTGGCTTTCGCGTATCAATATTGGCATTCGCGTAGCGGCTTTCGCGTAGTGGCTTTCGCATATCAAGTATTGGCTTTCGCATATCAATATTGGCATTCGCGTATCGGCATTGTTGGCCTAAGTTTGCATAAGTTAAGTCGAGTGCCATCACTTTAAGTCGAAAGGACCGTAAGGTAAAAGTTGGCTAAGTCAGGGAGTCATTAGGCACGACCTGCACGAGTCGTCCCCTTGACGTCGCTAGCACGAGAATTGGTCTAGAGGCACGCGAAAGTATTGAAAGTCTTGGCACGGCCGAGTTCGCATGAGTTGCTCCTCGGCGAAGCACCGACTCGAACATGTTAAGTTACGAATAGAGTATGGACGACCCTGCCATCCCGAGTTCAAGTTTGGTCAAGTACATGCACGATGAGGCACTGCCTCGATCGAAATATACGTTAACATGATAGCACGACTATGTCGTCTCATAACGAGTTGGTTAGTTGTCAAGTCTTAAAAACTGATCCTAAGGCAAGACTAGAAAGACAATCGAAAGGGACTTAAGCTGCACAAAGTAAATGAATGTGTCGGTTATGTATGAGTGGGCGAGAAGTTCACTCCACCTGTACAGTTGAGTACTGACACCCACACAGTATTTTATGTGTAGGCACAGGTAGAAGCTCGTGGCGCGGAGCTCGCTTGGAGGCGTCGAGGCACGTAGTTCCTTGGCGATTCGAAGCGTGCGGTCGCGTGAAGTCAAGACTTATATGGGACATAATGTATGGACATCGCCTTCCGAAGCTTCCGCTGGATTCAAGTATTGTATCGAGAGATGAGAGAGAGCAGAGTGAATTGTAAAATGAGAGAAAAGTGAGCACGAGCGACTTGTAATTTGGCCTTGTGCCTATTGTAATCTAAATGTTCAATATCAATAAAGAGTTCTTTTGAATAACTTGTGTTCATGTGTTCTTGTTCTAATTTCTGCTACAATGTTCAATGTTTCTGCTTGGAACTTCTGTGCGACGACCCCGTCGCCGTCGATGTAATCGGCCGTTATGAAACTGCCTTGCACGAGCGCAATCTAGGCTCGTGCGGCATCACGCCTTAGCGAGGACGATCGCTTCTACGGGAGTGGGGCATGACACTTCCGCTGGCTCAAACAAATATACTTTGAGAGATGAGAGAGAGCTGAGTGATTGTAATGTGAGATGAGTGGATTGGAGTGATTATAATCTTGGCCTTGCGTCCCCATTATAATCTTTGTTTCAATATCAATACAGAGCTTCTTTGAATAGATTGTGTTTGTTCTAAAATTTCCGCTGCTATTATTCAATGTCTCTGCATGGGACTTTTGTGCGACGACCCCGTCGCAGCCGCTGAAATCGGCCGTTATGGAACCCGCCTTGCACGAGCGCAATCTAGGCTCGTGCGGCATCACGCCTTATCGAGGACGATCGCTCCTACGGGAGCGGGGCATGACATAATGGTATCGGAGTATAGCTTTACGTCCTTGGACTATCGATTGAATTCTTTAACTCGTTGTTTCCGCAAACTCTGTTGCTTCCGCATATTGATGTCGTTGGTGCGCTCTCTCTTAATTGTCCCACGGGATGTCCATACAATAAGTCTAAATAATTTACAAAACGTAGGAAAACAGTTTTTGATAAAACAAAAAGATGATTCACGTAAGCACGGTTGGCTAAGTCGGGCTGCGCATATACACCAAAGTTGCGTCGACCTTAGAAAAGTCGAGTGCGGGATTCAAATTATGTCGGGCAAGAATGAGTTGAACTCGATTGAGTAAAGTGAGATGACTATCGATAGGGGTGCTATCGAGCGACGGTATCGTCGATGCGATATAGATGAGCGTGCTTGGAATTAGAGGAATGGTTCGAACGGGATTTGAAGAAATCGATTTTGATTCGAATGATAGTTTTGAGGATTTGTTGAATGACTTCATTCCTGAGTGGTGTATACGATAGCCTCAGGGATGTCGATCGATCGATTGAGGATTCGGGGTGTCGATGAGTCTATCAGCAAGCGTCGCACATATGTAAAGCCTTAGATGAAGCGAGTTGTTGTCTTAAAGTTTGGTAAGTTGATTCGAACGGCCTAGAAATTGACGCACACAGAACGTGCACGGGATTGAGGATTGTGCGAAGTATGAAACGCGAAAATGATTGAGTAGGAGAAATCGAATTGAGGAAAAGTTAAGGTGTAGCGAATGGATAATTTGATCGAGGAAATTGATACGGATCATATACGAAAAGTTAGCACCACAGGTAGATAGCGTGCATGAAAGGTTTGATTTTGAAGTTACGCGAATGACTCTAAGGATTGGATTGAATGTTGCTCGATAATTTGAGTTAGCAAAGGGAGATGCAAATTGAGGAAATACATTGGTCAATGAATTAAGATAGACGGATGAACAATACGTGAACTCGGGTTTGAGGAAATTAATGTGTGAAAGATTCGAGGGATAATGATCGAACTTGAATTTGAATGTTGAGGAGATCATCCAGTCGGACGATAGCATCATTCGTACGACTCAGAATTCGTTGCAAACAAAGATCGTCAGGTTACGTATATCGTCGATGGTATTGAGGCATATCGAAGATGATATACGATAACTCGGGGCTACTCTGACTCGGCGAATGACGATCGTGCAAGTGTTATTGTTCGGTTGGATGCAATACTTAGGATTTTGATTGAGATGAATGTTGGATGAAAATGATTGGGTCTTGATGGTTACACGGATAACCACAACATCGACGATCTTGTCTTGTGCAAACGCAACTATAGCATCGCACATGCGTTGCATCGGATTTGGGGCGATCGTTCTGCGTGAGCACTGACATGATGATTCATGTCGCGGGAATGATCGAACTGGGAAAATCAAGATGCAGCAACTTTGATTGTCTCGACTTGTTGGTTTGATACGAAGGAAAATTCGAGGATGTTAGGACTTGTGATTGATGAATGAATGAAACTTGAGGATTGAGTAGGTCTAATCCGCGCATCGAAAATGAACTTGTCTAGACGCAAACAAGAGTTACGTCCCGTTGAGAATGATTATTCTACGGGAGCGTTGCATGGTGATTCATGAACCACCGTAGATAATATGACTCGCGTGAGATCGGGGCACAACATATTGTTAAGTCGGACGACCTTGTGATCGATTACGTGAATTGGGATGAATGACTTAGGAAATATGGAATGTGAAATTTTGGTTAGCGACTAAATTGTGTCATAGCGTGCTTGAATTGAGAAGGATTGATAGGCGAAGTATATCGAACGTGTTTGTAGGGATAGACTATACAAGATGACTTATTGAATGAGCGATTTTGATACGTCGTAAAATTGGTTGAACGTGAGTTGTCGTAGGATGGCTTTGTTGAATGACTCAGACCCCGTGCGATAAATGTTGGGATGTGTATAGAAAATCTGTGCTCGAAGTTTAGAAATCGGAGTGATGCGAGCTTTGGTAGCAAACCCCCGTACTATCAACTTGGTTTGACCTTAGGATGGGGTCAGTGTTGATATTGTTGTTTGGGAACTATGATTCCAATACTGATGGAAAGACATAGCCTAGCGGTTAGGCAGACGTCCGAGTGCGAAGTGGTAGAATATGTGGAGGCACCACTCGTGAGTATCGGTTGACATGCATGTATATCAGGGACGCCCGAATATGTGCACGATCCGACTCGAGTGAAGATGGCGGATTCTCTATCACGAGGCTTGGCTGAAATGTATGTATTTTGGGGACGCCTGAAATATGTGCACGATCCAACTAAGTGATACGTTGAATCAAGTGAAACTTGAGGAACAGGAAGGTGTCGAGGATTTTAAGATTGTAAGTCTTTGAAGAAAAGATTGTAGGTAGCACGAGCGTGGCTCGGATTTGAAGGAACGTATAGGAGAAGTGTGTGCGAGAGTCTGTGAATGTTGATTAAAGTGATAAGTCGATAAGTAAGTGTAGTCAGTTAGTTTCGAGGACGAAACTTTTTCTGAGTGGTGTATGATGTAGTGCCCCGTCCCGCTCAGTCAATCGGAGGAATAGGAACGCCGACGGCGTTCGGACTTAGCCTTGCAATGACTATTCGAAGACATCGCTCTGTTGAGGCGATCGCACGCTTAGGTGGGGTAGTTTCAGTGAACTTGCCTCATCTTTGCCTTCACATAATAAATCGCATATTTTCAACTTACACAAGTAGGCTTGATAATAAAATTGACAAATCCACATAGCTAAAGGGAATAATCCCGATGGTCGAATTGAGTTAGAATATGGAAAGGTCCAATGGTCGGCTTAGAGTTGGTGCACGGCGTGCTTTGAAAATGACACTGGATCCTTCGTCCCGTGGCTTGGGAGAAGGAGAGTTGGTCTTCGACACAAAACTATGAACTTGCCTAAGTCATAGGCGTCGCCCGCGTAAATGCTCGATAAAGCATGCACGTTTCCGTAATGCAAGGCTTGGCATAGTCTTTGCTCGTCCCTTGGGTTAAGTTGTAGGCTTGATTAAGTTAGGCAAAGTGATAGTGGTCGACCTAAGTCATTTCAAGCACGGTCCTACAAGTTCTACGGCTGGGTATGACAACTTAGTCTTACGGTTTTAAGCCCATCATATAGAGTATGTCTTGGACGGTGGCATCACGTAGAGTTCAAGTTGGTTTAAGGCACGATATCACGGACTTAGTGTTTTCAGGCACGGGCCACGGTTGATTCATTAAGTTTGGAAAGTGTTGCGAATAGTTGTTCTTGAGTTGAGTAAAATGATAGGGCAAAAAAAGAAGAATGCTCGCGACTACGGGTCGTCAAGGCAAGATCTCAGATATGAGAAGTATTGAACTTGGCCCTGAAAGAGATGATAACACTAGAGATGAAATGACTGTGTGAGACGTCAGTTGAGTCGAGTCTTGCATGGTCATGGACAACTTGTCGACAAGATAGAGTTTCCTTGAACGGCCCAAAGCGGACGGGGACCGGTTCTTGAGAAGCAGCATTAGTACGTGCTGAATGACCGCACAAGTTAGCACAGAGTCTTGCAGCGGAGCTCGCTACTCACGCTGGCAAGGACGGCCGCCTAACAAGCTAAAGGAGTCCACGATGGCTCTGGGAGTCAGTGACCAAATTCATATAGATGAGTCGGCATGGCGGCAAACCTGCATGTGTGCCTTTGGATTGAGTTGAGTTGAATGTGTGTGTATAGTTAGAACACAATGTTGGGCCTAAGATTTGGTTTCAACGTAGGCGTCGTGCTTCGGCACGAAAAGTGGCATCGAGTTTTATGTTGTCGGCATATAAGTTGCATAGTTATGATTGAGTTGTCCTGAGTTTAAGTCGGGAACGCCACAAGGCAATGTCGGTCGAGGGATACTTAGCCACAAGTCTCGATTTGGGTTAGTTGGTGATCAAAGTAGCAAGGGCCGCGATATGGTTGAGTCGCACATAGTTGTGAGGCACGACACAAAGGATTTGTAGCACGGTCATAAGGAAATTGTGTACTATCGCGTAGTTGCGTCTCTGATTTTGGGCCACCAGGCAAACACGACTTGATAGGTTAACGTTGTTGATACAAGCACGTGATGGTCTAGAGGCACAAAATAGGCCAAGACGTCTGTCCTAAAACTGATCCTAAGGCAAGAGTAGAAAAACAATTGATAAGAAGGGACTATGTTGCACAAAGTAAATCATACGTGTTAGTTTTGTATGGGTGGGCGAGGAGCTCATTCCACCAGTACAGTTGAGTACTGACACCCACATAGTTTACATGTGCAGGCACAGGTAGAAGCTCATGGTGCGGGGCTCGCTTGGATGCGTCGAGGCACGGAGTTCCTTGACGATTTAAAGCAGGCGGCCGCATGGAGTCAAGACTTATACGGGACATAATGTATGGACGTCGCCTTTCTGAAGCTTCCGCTGGCTCAAGCAAATGTACTTTGAGAGATGAGAGAGAGCTGAGTGATTGTAATGTGAGATGAGTGGATTGGAGTGATTGTAATCTTGGCCTTGCGCCCCTATTATAATCTTTGTTTCAATATCAATAAAGAGCTTCTTTGAATAGATTGTGTTTGTTCTAAAATTTCTGTTGCTATTATTTAATGTCTCTGCATGGGACTTCTGTGCGACGACCCCGTCGTAGCCGCTGAAATCGGCCGTTATGGAACCCGCCTTGCACGAGCGCAATCTAGGCTCGTGCGGCATCATGCCTTATCGAGGACGATCGCTCCTACGGGAGCGGGGCGTGACACCCTCTCCCAAAATCCAACTTTTTTCTCCTCCACCACTCCACTCCCAATTCCTCCACCAAGATTTTTTCAACAACATTCGTAGATTCGAAGAGATGACACACAAGTCGAAGCAACCGGAATCTAGGTACGTACTTCCCTAATTTCTTCAAGAATTGTGTACACTCTATTCAAAACCCTAGAATATTTTTAATTCTCTAAAAAGTTTTGATAAATTAGGTTTAGAATCTCTTTATGGTTTATGAAAGAAATTTTCGAACACGACAAACCCACATTTTTTCTTGAAACCCTAATCCTAGAAGACGACAAACGAGCATCTCGTTTTGGCCGTTCGGCTGTAACAGTCGAATTTGAATACAGTGGGACTGTCAGGCCTGTGACAGTCCTAATGTAAAGCTGGACTGCCACAGTCCTGCTTTACATTAGGACTGCCACAGGCCTGGCAGCCCTAATGTAATGAGATATGGGGGTAGAAATGGGGGGGGGGGATGGGGAGGGTTGGTACTCTATGTTGCTCATATGGAGGAGGGTGGGTAAATGCATGATGCTCATATGCGGGGGGGGGGGGAACTGCATGTCCTATACTCTCATGTTTGTAGACTTAATTCACTTATACTTTCATTTACAGTCTCAAAAGGTGAAGGAATTGGTCCAGACACTCCGAAGAGGTTGCCAAAGTGATACTAGTGTCGCGGTCGCCAATGAGCTTGATCGCATCGACGACGTGGTCGAGTTCCCCTTCATGAATAATAGGGAGTCTCGTTCAAAGGTCCGACATGATATGTAGTTGGATGTGGAATGATCATTAGTTGGATGTAATCTGGATGTTTTTGTAAAGATGTTTTTGTTGTTTGAAACTTGAAGGATATATTTGTTGTTTGGAAACTTAAGTTGTTGGGCAGACTTTTGAAGGATATGTAGTTGACGCTTATGTTGTTTTTTTGAAGTTGGATATTTTGTCTGATATGTAGTTGTAACTTATGTTGTTATTTATGTACTTGTTGGATATGTAGTTATCTGATATATAGTTGTTATTTACGTTTAGAAACTTAAGTTGTTGGCCAATTCCTGATATTCTTGATTTAGTATCAGGACTACCAGCACCCTAGCAGTCCTAATTGAAATCCTCTGTGATGAGAGTTTCAAAATGAAACTATGTCACAGAGAGTTTCAAATAGGATTGCCAGCACCCTGGCAGTCATACTTAAGTGTGGGACTGCCAGGGGGGTGGCAGTCCTATTTATAACTCTCTGTGATGAGAGTTTGAAACTGAAACTCTCATCACAGAGAGTTATAAATAGGACTGCCACCCCCCTGGCAGTCCTACACAAAAGGAGGACTGCCAGGGTGCTGGCAGACCTAATTGAAACTTTCTGTTACTTCTAGTTTTAATTAAGACTGCCAGGGGGGTGGCAGTCCTATTTATAAAGGGAAAATTTATGAAATGTCCAAAAAATGAAAAAGTGCTAAAACGGAGGTCTAAACATCATTTTTTTGCGATTCTAAAATTTTGAAAGGTCTACTAACGGAGAAGCGGTTAATCTCCGGCTCCTTGAAGATACGCTCATTTTGTGACAAACCGGACCTCGTTTCGACCTCCCAGTCAAAAGTTATGGCCCTCCAAAGTTTCAACTGACCATAAAATGCAGGAGAATGACCAATCTCAGTGTTAGAACACGAAGAATGTTAATTTTGCATGAGGGTGGTCATTCTCCGTCTTAATTTACACGAAGAATGGCCATTCGCTGTGTTAGTAACACGAAGAATGGCATTTTTCGTCTTAAATTACACGGAGAATGCCCATTCTTCGTGCTAAATTACACGAAGAATGGCCATCCTTCGTCTTAATTTACACGGAGAATGACCATTCTCCATGTAATTTAGCACGGAGAATGGTCATTCTAGTGTTAAAACGCAGGAGAATGACCATTCTCCGTGTTTGCCATTCTCCGTGTTAAATAACACGGAGAATGGTAGCCATTTCCAGTATTAAAATACAGGAGAATGGCCATTTTACATGTTAATTTACACAGAGAATAGCTATTCCCAGTGTTAAAACTTAGGAGAATGACCATTCTCCGTGTTAGAAACACGGATAATGGCATTCTTCGTGTTAATTTACACGGAGAATGGCCATTTCCAGTGTTAAAACATAAGAGAATGACCATTCTCCGTATAATTTAGTACGAAGAATGGCCATTCTCCGTGCTAAATTACACGGAGAATGGCCATTCAAATGTTAAAACACAGGAGAATGGCCATTTATAAAACTCTATGATGAGAGTTTCAAACTGAATCTCATCACAGAGACTTACAAATAGGACTGCCACCCCCTGGTAGTCCTACATTCAATTAGGACTGCCAGGTTGCTGGCAGTCCTAATTGAAACTAGAAGTAACAGCAAGTTTCAATTAGGACTGCCAGCACCCTGGCAGTCCTCCTTTTGTGTAGGACTGCCAAGGGGGTGACAGTCCTCTTTTTGTGTAGGACTGCCAAGGGGGTGGCAGTCCTAATTGAAACTCTCTGTGATAGAGAGTTTCAAAACTCTTATCACATAGACTTACAAATAGAACTGCCACCCCTGGCAGTCCTACATTCAATTAGGACTGCAAGGGTGCTGGCAGTCCTAATTGATACTTGCTGTAACAACAAGTTTCAATTAGGATGCCAGCACCCTGGCAGTCCTAATTGAATGTAGGACTGCCAGGGGTGGCAGTCCTGATACTGGATCGGATACTTTAACAAATTGGTATATTTTGCCATACATACTTACACACAGGTAAACACATATAACACAGATAGCACACAGGTAAACACATATAACACAGATATCACACATGTAAACACATATAACACAGATAGCACACAGGTAAACACATATAACATACTGAACTTCATATTTTACTGTCTACAAAAGTCGTACTCCATATAGGTAAGTCCAATACGCAAAATTTACTGTATATAAAATTTACTCCATATAGATTAGTGGACTTCATATTTCACTGTATACAAAAGTGGTCCTCCATATACAAAATGTCAAACTGTAAATATATCCATACTCAGTCGATTTCGACGTCGTAGTGGTCAGCAGGTAAGTCTCTTGGCTCCTCAAACTTCAACAACTTCTTACAATGGTTGATCTGATCAACGAAATATGTGGTCCAAGTGATGGCTTCGACCGGTGCTCTTTTGTACCAAACTGTTGAAGGTGGAGGAATCGGAGAATGAGCGATCATCTTTAGTATAACGAAGTAATCCCCGATTAGACCTATAGTACATATATTAGAATGTCTGTGGTCCGTCGGAGGAGCGCACATCGGAAAGAATGTATTGCTAATATCCGGCGAGATAAGTACAACAGCTATCACGCCCCAGAACCAGAATACTGGAGAGCGGGGGACAAACACAGCCAGCTACGTACATTGAAGTGAATCCTACCTCGTAATACGATCACGGCTGTCTAGATGCATGAGGGTTTACTACAAGCCACCAGTCTCTTATGGTCATGAACAAGCCTAGTGTCTCGATCTCAAGCAAGTAAGTAAATGTTACAAGATGTTAGATCATCAGACATACAAAGTAAGGCATCCCAAACATTACATATTCAGATGATCATGAAGCTAGTCATACAAAATGTGAAGACTAGCAAGAGTTTCAGTCATACATGATCAACCCTAGGATTTGTCAATCATGTTACAGCCCGTAGACAGACAGTAAGTAAAGTTGCAAACGAGCTAACACTTGCTCGGCGGCTAAACGCCTCAAAAGAATATTTTTACAAGGGAGTGGAGGAGCAAAATAAGAACCCACTCGTTGCCAGATTGTGCCTAGTGGTCACCATCTGGCTGGAAGACAGGAAGATTCTCGGGAGCTACTCCGAAATCTGGCCATACAAAACCAGCTGGGTCAAACCCCAGAAAGAGCAAGTACCACAAGGAAGGCTTCATTTAAGAACTAAAACCAGCATATTAGCACATGATACATAAAGGATAACGAAAGACATGAGTTAAAGAAAACAGGGTGATAAACGATAAGATAACTAAAGGACTATTCCGGTAACCAAGTTACAACCCGTAAACCAAACAAGGACCGGGGTTGTAACCCTTCACCTGAACATAACTTAGTCTCTAACTAATTATCAATAAAGTAAAGCATACACAAGCATGTCCTGAGATAGCCCTGTACTGGATCTAGGCAAGACTAGACAGGACTCCATCCATCAATCACGGCCAAGCAAGAGTACGGCTTAATACTTTAACTAACTAGGGTTATCACAAACTTAGTTACTAACAAGATGCGTCGGGATATTCCAACAGCCACAAGCCCTGCAGTCTTAATCCAGGTTATCCGGTCACAAGTTGAGAGAGTTGGATCAGGTGACTTAGAGGTGCAACACATGACAGTGTGCTGGAAATGTGCCCTATTCGACGGCAGGCTACAAGTCCAATTAAAAACACCCAGATAACGGAACTGCCTGTAGGTGGGAAATCTCTTCATGAACTACTTGATCACTCTATTCATTATCCTAGTCAGATTCAGTATAAATCCCTGACAGTGGAAATCAGAAATTCATATCCTAGACATGATGCAAGATGAGACACGTATCTTATACAAGCACAAACACCCACGATGTCAAGACAAGAGTTACTTAGCAAGTCGGGATAGCCGTCACAATAGCTCATCAAGATTATGATGTAGGTTTACTTTATCAAGTCAAGAGTGCATCACAATGGACCACCATCAAGAATTATCATGTCAATTTACTTGTTACTTGTCAAGATTACTTATCAGGAGTGCGCCTCGATGGGCCACTATCAAGATGGTATAAGTCGTGTTCATGTCAACATCAATATTGGCAAGTCATGCTATGCTCAACAAGTTATCGAGTCGGGTCGTCACAAGATAAGTCAAATACCAAGAATAAGCAATTGGCATAAAACCAATATTTAAAGGACAAATCATGCAAGGGGCAAGGGGTACTATGACCAACAATTGGCATTAGCCAAGTTGCACAAGGGTGATAAGCTGCGCCATGCACTAGGGGTGCCTAGGTTACAAGTCAAGTTATGCCAAAGGCAAGTCAGGTTAGCTGTGCGAGGCTAGTTTGCGCCAGGCCGGGGTGCACCAGAACAAGTCCGGCCAAGTCGGGTTGCACAAGGCACTAGGCTGCGCGAGGCTAGATTGTGCCAGGCTGGGGTGTGCTAGGTCAGGTTGCGCCTGACTGGGGTTGTACGAGGTCAGGTTGAGCCACGCTAAGAAGCACACACGGGACAGGTTGCGCTACGCTACGAAGCGCGTGCGGGGCAGGTTGCGCTACGCTAAGAAGCGCGCGCGCGGGGCAGGTTGCATTACGCTAAGAAGCGCGTGCGCGGGGCAGGTTGCGCTACGCTAAGAAGCGCGCACGCGGGGCAGGTAGCACTACGCTAAGAAGCGCGCGCATGGGGCAGGTTATGCTACGCTAAGAAGCGCGCGCGCGGGTGTAATGCCCGTGGTTCGTATTACGTATTTTGTATACATGTACAAAATTTTGACCTGTAGTTAGACTTGTCGTGCTTGTCTTAATCCTGGTTTAGTGGCTTGGCTTGGCTTGTTTTTTTTGGTTGGGTTTGGGTTAGCATAAACCCCTACCTACCACCACCATCACCATTTATATCTCACCTAACTTTTCTCTCTCCCCATAACTCCAATTACTTCTTCTTCTTCCTCTTGCGTAGAGCTCCACCAACCCCCTTTTCTCGCCGGCAAGTGCAGCTTGCTTCACGAGAGAACTCTATTTTATTGCTTTAATGTCTTCCTTTCTACATTCTAAGTCACTTTAGTACTTAGCATTTTTAATTTCCATGGCTCATTTCTTGTAGATCTAAGTTTATTATATTTTCGGATTTCTTGGATTTTGATCTATCTAACCTTGTTATTTTCAAGTTTGGATGGTTTTATGTTGTAGAGAATTTCGTTCTACCCCATTTTGACCCATGAAAGTTCAGATTTGGACTCTGGATGAAGGTTTTATGGAGCTTGAAAGCCATGGCTTGCATGGTTCTTCTCCTCAGAATAATAGAGAAGAAGAACACTTCCCTGCCGCATGATTCTTAGCCGCATGAGCTTAGCCGCATAGCCTTTTATGCGACAAGTTATTTCCTGGCCGCATAAGGACCCGAGTCCTTTCAGCCGCATGTGACCCTATCTCTCGAGCCACACGGTCTTGCATGGACCGGGCCGTATGACCCACATTTGGCTGAGTCGCATAAGACTCGGTCTATTCTCCAGCCGCATGAGACACAGTCATTTCCTGGCCGCATAAGGACCCGAGTCCTTTCAGCCGCATGAGACCCAAATCTTCCATGGCCGTATAGGATAGTGATCCTTCTGCCGCATAAACCCAGCCGCATATGCCCTATCCATTTTCCAGCCGCATGAGATTCACTCCTTCCAGCCGCATGAGACATTTCTCCCACTGACCGCATACGCCCTGATTGAATCCTAGCCGCATGGGCTTCTACCTGAACCGTATGCACCCCTCTTTCATTCCTGGCTGCATGGGAACTAGTCCTTTCCCAGCCGCATAAGGGTTCATCCCCGCTAGCCGCATGAGAACCCCACTACCTGAGCCGCATATATCCTGTCTCCCCTCCCTGCCGCAGGGACTACCTCCTGAGCCGCATATGCCTGAGCCGCATGGCTTTCTCTTATGCCCTGTATTGATGGATTAATTATTATTATTATGCTCATGTCTTGTGACCCTCAGTATACTTAGGCCTTGATTGAATGCTTGTACTATGTTATCCTGCACATGTACCATGAACACGACAGTGATCCGTAGGGGTGCACTCTTGCCAAATAACATAACATGACATGATAGTGGCCTGCCGTGGCGCACTCCTGACAGTAAACTTGACATGATATACTTGACATGATAATTCTTGATAGTGGCCTGCCGTGGCGCACTCTTGAGAGTGAACCTGACATGATATATATTTCTCGAATTGCCGTTGCGACGGCTAACATGACATGACAAGTATGAATGACCTGGACACCGTGGACGATTGTGCTTGTACAAATAAACCTGTATTGTCTTGCATCATGTCTAGGACAGGGATCCCTGAGTACCACGGTTAGGGGTATCCACTGTAAATGGCTAAGGATAATAACTAGAATAATATAGTAGTTCATGAAAAAACTTTTCCAGTTACCTATTGCCCCTTTGATCCCGGCCTTATATATATACATGGGACTTGGAGCTATCTGTCATGATGAGCACATTTCTAGCCTGCCGTCGAGTGGGACACCTCTTTAGGACACATGTATCTCACTGCAGTGTGTCTGCTATACTTATTTTCTTTTGCTGGGGTCACTCAGGTAGCAGCAGGCGGGTAACTGGACTTGAAAATCTTTTTGCATCTTGCTAGTAACTAGGCCTGTGATAACCCTAGTTAGTTAAAGTATCAAGCCGTACTTATTGCTTGACCGTGATTGTTGGATGAGGAATAATCGGTCTAGTCTTGTCTTGATCCTGTACAAGATTGTCATATGTCCTGATTTCTTATATTATCTTGCCGATAAATGGTGGAAGAAATCATGTTCTGTTCAGACGAAGGGTTACAACTCCGGTCATTGTTTGGTTTACGGGTTGTAACCTGGTTATCTGAATAGTCCCATGGTTATCTTATCGTATATCACCTGTCATGCTTCTCCTTAATTACTGTCTTTTATTATGTAATTATATTCTTGTGCTAATTTGCTGGTTTTAGTTCCTAAGTGAAGCCTCCTTTGTGGTACTTGCTATTTCTGGGGTCTGACCCAGCTGGTTTTGTATGGCCAGATTCTGGAGCAGCTCCAGAGGATCTATCGACTTTCCAGCCCGATGGTGACCACCAGGCGTAACCAGGGCAACGAGTGGGTTTATTTTGGCTCTCCCACTCTATTATAAAATTAGTCTTTTGAGGCGTTTAGCCGCCGAGCAAGTGTTAGCTCGTGTATATTTTTACTTATTGTCTGCCTACGGGCTGTAACATGATTGACAAATCCTAGGGTTGATCATGTATGACTAAGACTCTTGCTAGTCCTCATATTTTGTAATGACTAGCTTCATGATCAGCTGAATATGTAATGTTTGAGACGTCTTACTATTGTATATTTGGTGATCTTATATCTTATGACTTTACTTAATTGCTTATGATTGAGACACTAGGCTTGTTATTGACCATAAGAGACTGATGGCTTGTAGATAAACCCTCATATATCTAGACAGTCGTGACCGTATAGTGAGGTTGATTCCATTTCATTATATGTAGCTGGCTATGTGCGCCCCCGCTCTCCAGTATTCTGGTTCTGGGGCGTGACATAGTTTAAGTGGTGGCCCATGCAGGTCTTATAAATCAAGATATATGAGAGTTTACCGAATAAATGTCTCAATCAGTACTCTCCCTTGATCTCTGCTCGTATCCTCTTGATCCCTGTAATCTTGACCTGATCACATGCTTGTAATCGTTGATCTGTCTTGGTCCTTCCTTATTGTTCCATATGTCGTCTTCTTCAGCGGTATTGTACCTGGCCCTGCCGATCAGCAAGACGGAGCACCTCCCTTGGACCAGCAACAACCAGAAGATCAGGACCAACACTCAGGAGCAGCCTCTCGAGTCATACCTACCGGGGATCCCGAGCCACCAGTTCAGCCCGTCCAGCCTGCAGAGCCTGATGATGGCACTTTGGTGGGTCTTATCAGGACCTTGTTAGCTTCCCAGGATCGTAGAGGAGGTGCCTTGCACCAGGCAGTGGAAGATGCTTTGAACAGAGGCGGTCGTCATGGGAACAGTACAACGAACAGCTTCAAGTGCTTGAACCCTCCCTTCTTCGACGACAATAAAGATGCGATCACCGCAGATGCTTGGCTTCAGGACACAGAGGTGATTCTAGAAGCAGCCAGGATCCCAGAAGCCGAGAAGGTGGTCGTAGTACGCCTGCAGTTATTGGATCTTGCCCGCAGCTGGTGGACGGCACAGGCCGTAGGATTAGTGGCACCCATTGCTTGGACAGTATTCAGGGAGAGATTTCAGACCAAGTACTTTGATGCGGTGGCTCGGTACGATCTACAGACCAAGTTCACCAATTTGAAGCAGATGGGCAGGACGGTCGACGGATATGTGGCCGAGTTTTCCAGACTCAGTCGGTTTGCTCCTACCTTGGTAGCAACCGAGTATGATAAAGCCCAGCGATTCCAGTAGGGGCTCCATCTCGAGATCTTATTGGCAGTAGAGCAGTTTGAGCATCAGACCTTCGATGCAGTATTGAGAGCAGCTAGGAAGCATGAGTATACCATCCAGAGGATAGTAGACAGATCGGAGGTCGAAAGCGGTCTCACGGCCAGATGACCCAGTCGACAGCACCAGCCCCGGCAGTCCGGGCTTTGACAATTGGAACTCCGAGGCAGGCGGCCTCAGTAACGTCGGTCACGTCCCCTCAGTAACAGAAGCAGAAACAGTCTTCCGCAATGGGCTACACTCATTGTGGAAGCCATGACACGTTGTTTCGGAGTATCGCAGAGCTCAGGGATTGTGTTTGGCTTGTGGGGCACCGGACCACAAGATAGGGTCCTGTCCGAATAGGGCCAGTTCATCATCGGCCCAGACTAGTCCCTCGGTAAGGGGACCAGCACCAGCACAAGTACAGCAGCAACAGCGGTATCAGCCTCCGAGGCCATTGCCACCTCAGGCCCAAGTATTCCAGCAGCAGAGACCCCAACAGTATGCCCTGGTCCAAGCTCAGATTCATAACCGGCAGAGAGGTTTCTAGCAGGATGTTTTCTCTCTTCCTCATGTCTTCAAATTCTTTGCTTGTATTTTTGATTGTTTGATTGATTGCTTAGTATAGCATGTCCTTGCATCTCTAGCCACTTGCCACTTGATTTAAATTTCGAGGACGGAATTATTTTAAGGTGGGTAGAGTTATAATGCCCGTGGTTCGTATTACGTATTTTGTATATGTGTACGGAATCCCGACCTGTAGTTAGACTTGTCGTGCTTGTCTTGATCCTGGTTTAGTGGCTTGGCTTGGCTTGGTTTTGTTTGGTTGGATTTGGGTTAGCATGAACCCCTACCTACCACCACCATCACCATTTATATCTCACCTAACTTTTCTCTCCCCTCATAACTCCAATTACTTCTTCTTCTTCCTCTTGCGTAGAGCTCCACCAACCCCCATTTCCCGCCGGCAAGTGCAGCTTGCTTCACGAGAGAACTCCATTTTATTGCTTTAATGTCTTCCTTTCTACATTCTAAGTCACTTTAGTACTTAGCATTTTTAATTTCCATGGATCATTTCTTGTAGATCTAAGTTTATTGTGTTTCCGGATTTCTTGGGTTTTGATCTATCTAACCTTGTTATTTTTAAGTTTGGATGGTTTTATGTTGTAAAGAATTTCGTTCTACCCCATTTTGACCTATGGAAGTTCAGATTTGGACTCTGGATGAAGGTTTTATGGAGCTTGGAAGCCATGGCTTGCATGGTTCTTCTCCTCAGAATAATAGAGAAGAAGAACAGTTACCTGCCGCATGATTCTTAGCCGCATGAGCTTAGCGGCATAGCCTTTTATACGGCAAGTTATTTCCTAGCCGCATAAGGACCCGAGTCCTTTCAGCCGCATGTGACCCTGTCTCCCGAGCCGCACGGTCTTGCGTGGACCGGGCCGCATGACCCGCATTTGGCTGAGCCGCATAAGACTCGGTCTATTCTTCTGCCGCATGAGACACAGTCATTTCCTGGCCGTATAAGGACCCGAGTCCTTTCAGCTGCATGAGACCCAAATCTTCCCTGGCCGTATAGGACAGTGATCCTCCTGCCGCATAAACCCAGCCGCATATGCCCCATCCATTTTCCAGCCGCATGAGATTCACTCCTCCCATCCGCAAGAGACATTTCTCCCGCTGATCGCATACGCCCTGATTGAATCCTAGCCGCATGGGCTTCTACCTGAACCGTATGCGCCCCTCTTTCATTCCTGGCCGCATGAGAACTAGTCCTTTCCCAGCCGCATAAGGGTTCATCCCCGCTAGCCGCATGAGAACCCCACTACCTGAGCCACATATATCGTGTCTCCCCTCCCTGCCGCAGGGACTACCTCTTGAGTCGCATATGCCTGAGCCGCATGGCTTTCTCTTATGCCCTGTATTGATGGATTTATTATTATTATTATTATTATTATTATTATTATTATTATGCTCATGTCTTGTGACCCTCAGTATACTTAGGCCTTGATTGAATGCTTGTACTATGTTATCCTGCACATATACCATGAACACGACAGTGACCCGTAGGGGTGCACTCTTGACAAATAACATGACATGACACGATAGTGGCCCGCCGTGGCGCACTCCTAATAGTAAACTTGACATGATATACTTGACATGATAATTCTTGATAGTAGCCCGCTGTGGCGCACTCTTGACAGTGAACATGACATGATATATATTTTTCGAATTGCCGTTGTGACGGCTAACATGACATGACAAGTATGAATGACCTGGACACCGTGGACGATTGTGCTTGTACAAATGAACCCGTCTTGTCTTGCATCATGTCTAGGACAGGGATCCCTGAGTACCACGGTCAGGGGTACCCACTGTAAATGGCTAAGGCTAATAACTAGAAGAATACAGTAGTTCATGAAGAGACTTTCCCAGTTACCTGTTGCCCCTTTGATCCCGGCCTTATATATATACATGGGACTTGGATCTATCTGCCATGATGAGCACATTTCCAGCCTGCCGTCGAGTGGGGCACCTCTTTAGGACACATGTATCTCACTGCAGTGTGTCTGCTATACTTATTTTCTTTTGCTGGGGTCACTCAGGTAGCAGCAGGCGGGTAACTGGACTTGGAAATCTCTTTGCATCTTGCTAGTAACTAGGCCTGTGATAACCCTAGTTAGTTAAAGTATCAAGCCGTACTTATTTCTTGGCCGTGATTGTTGGATGAGGAATAATCAGTCTAGTCTTGTCTTGATCCTGTACAAGATTGTCACATGTCCTGATTTTTTATATTATCTTACCGATAAATGGTGGGTGAAACCAAGTTCTGTTCAGATGAAGGGTTACAACCCCGATCCTTGTTTGGTTTACGGGTTGTAACCTTGTTATCTGAATAGTCCCATGGTTATCTCATCGTATATTACCTGCCATGATTTTTCTTAATTACTGTCTTTTATTATGTAATTATATTCTTGTGCTAATTTGCTGGTTTTAGTTCCTAAGTGAAGCCTCCTTTGTGGCACTTGCTCTTTCTGGGGTCTGACCCAGCTGGTTTTGTATGGCCAGATTCTGGAGCAGCTCCAGAGGATCTACCGAATTTCCATACCGATGGTGACCACCAGGCGTAACCAGGGCAACGAGTGGGTTTATTTTGGCTCTCCCACTCTATTGTAAAATTAGTCTTTTGAGACGTTTAGCCGTCGAGCAAGTGTTAGCTCGTGTATATTTTTACTTACTGTCTGCCTACGGGCTGTAACATGATTGACAAATCCTAGGGTTGATCATGTATGACTAAGACTCTTGTTAGTCCTCACATTTTGTAATGACTAGCTTCATGATCAGCTGAATATGTAATGTTTGGAACGACTTACTATTGTATATTTGGTGATCTTACATCTTGTGACTTTACTTACTTGCTTATGATTGAGACACTAGGCTTTTTATTGACCATAAGAGACTGATGGCTTGTAGATAAACCCTCATATATCTAGACAGCCGTGACCGTATAGTGAGGTAGATTCCATTACATTATACGTAGCTGGCTATGTGCGCCCCCGCTCTCCAGTATTCTGGTTCTGGGGTGTGACAGCGGGGCAGGTTGTGCTACGTTAAGAAGCGCGCGCGCGGGGCAGGTTGCGCTACGCTAAGAAGCGCGCACGCGGGGCAGGTTGCGCCATGCACTGTTCTTCTTTCCCAAAACAGCAAAGAAGAACCCATGGAACCCGAAAACTTTAAAATGCCATAACTTGCTCAAAACAAGTCCGAATCAAGCGGTTCAAAAGTCAAAATTGGGTAGAATTGAATTTTCTATAATATGGAACTATTCGATTTTGAAAATAACCAAGTTTCATAGATCAAAACCAAGAAAAACCGAAAAGTTACAAACTTAGATATACAAGAATCTATCCATCAAACCCAAAAATGCCAAGTTCTAAAGAGGCTTAGAATGAAGTAAAGAAGAGAATGGAACAATAAAACTTCAGATCCTTCATGAAGCAAGTTGCTCTTGCCTAGGCTTGGTAGGTGGGAGGAGTAAATGAAGAAGATGAAGAAGTAAATGCAAAAAAATAATGGAGGAGGAGAAAAAGTTGACTTATATAGCAATCCTTCTCATCTCAACCCAATATAAACCAAACCAAGCCAAGCTAAGTCATATTGAACCAAGTTGAACCAGTCAATTCAAGGTTTAAGCCAAGGCTAAGCTAAGCAAGATAAGTAAAAATACGGGCCACCTGACAATTATCAGAAATCCGTATACGTATCCTGAAAATACGTATAACGGGAAACGGGAGTGACAACTCTACCCACCTTAAAAGAATTCCGTCCTCGGAATTTAATCAAGAGGCTAGAGGTGTTGGGACAAGCTACATTAATCATAAGCAAGCTACGACTGGCAGTCAATCAAGCAATCATTCATGCAAGCAAGGAAGAAAAAGCATAAGGCATAAGGAAGACATTATACCTTATGAGTCAAACAGGTGTGGATATCGCAATCGGATATCATCCTCACGCTCCCACGTTGACTCACCCAAGGAGTGATGACCCCAAGCAACACGGACTAAACTAATAGTCTTGTTCTTGAGTATCTTCTCTCTTCGGTCCAATATGAATACGGGCCTTTCCTCATACGAAAGGTCGGTACCAACAACCAATTTCGAATGATCAAGGATATGGCTCGGATCCGGAATATACCGTCGTAATTGGGATACATGGAAGACATCATGCACCTCAGGTAATGACGGTGGAAGAGCGAGACGATATGACACATCACCTACTCGCTCTAGCATGTCGAACGGCCCTATATACCTAGGACTAAGCTTTTCCCGCACGCCGAATCGAATGACGCCACGGGTAGGCAAGATCCTAAGGAACATATGGTCGCCGACTGAAAACTCAAGGCGACGCCGATGAGAATCGGCCCAATGGCGCTGGCGATCTTGGGCAACTCGAAGATGATCTCTGACTTGTCTGTCCACCTCGATTGTCTGTGCAATCATCTTTGGACCAAGCATCTGTCTCTCGTCGACATCATCCCAAGCTAAAGGTGATCTGCACTTCCTGCCATACAGTTCTTCAAAGGGTGCCATCTGGATACTGGCCTGGAAACTGTTGTTATAGGAGAACTCCACGAGATGTAGGTAATCTTCCCACGAACCACCGAAGTCGAGTGTACATGACCGTAACATATCTTTAAGAGTCTGGATCGTGCGCTCTGACTGACCATCTGTCTGCGGATGATAAGCTGAACTGAACTTGAGTCGAGTCCCCAAGCTCTCCTGAAGACTCCACCAAAAGTGCGATGTGAATCTTGAATCTCTGTCGGATACAATACTGACTGGTACTCCATGCAATCTGACTAGCTGCCTGAGGTACATCCCTGCAAGCTGATCCGTCGACTGACCAACTCTGAAGGGGAAAAAATGAGCTACCTTCGAGAGATGATCAACTATAACCCATATAGCATCTCTTCTAGCTGGAGATTTAGGTAACCCAATTACAAAATCCATGGTAATGTGCTTCCATTTCTATTCTGGGATCGATAAAGGGTAAAAAAGTCCAGCTGGTCTCTGATGTTCAGCCTTAACTTGCTGACAAACTAAACAACGAGAGACAAACCGGGCTATCTCCCTCTTTATGCCATTCTACCAGAAATGCTGACGGATGTCCCGATACATCTTCGTGCTGCCGGGATGAATGGAAACTGAGAACTGTGAGCCTCTTCCATGATCCCCTGCCTAATATCACCACTGGGTACACAAAGACGCCTTCTATATCGGAGTGTACCATCCTCATGAATACATAACTCTGGTCTCCGTCCTGCTTTACACTCTGCTCTAAGCCGCTGAAGCTTAGAATCTGCTGATTGCGCCAACTTAATCCTCTCAACTATACTGGACTGAACTGAACTTGCATACTGGCCATCAATGCCACATTGGTGGGAAGAACAACCTCAATACCCATCTTCTGAAGATCTGCTAATAACTCTGGTTGCGCTGTTAGAAAATAAGCTTATGCTCTTCTGCTCAATGCGTTCGCAACAACATTGGCCTTCCCAGAATGATACTACAGGTTGATGTTATAATCCACAAGTAGCTCTAGCCATCTTCTCTGACGCATGTTAAGATCTTTCTGGGTAAACACATACTTAAGACTCTTGTGGTTGGTGAAAATCTTCACCCGATCTTCATACAAATAATGCCTCCACAACTTGAGTGCAAAAACCACCGCTGCTAATTCCAAGTCATGGGTTGGGTAATTTCTCTCATGATCACGAAGCTGACGTAACGCATAAGCTACTACCTTACCATGCTGCATCAAGACGCATCCCAATCCTCTGCCGGAAGTATCACAATAAACTGAAAATCCTCCAGTCCCATCTGGAAGCGTGAGAATGGGGGCCGTCATTAATCTTCGCTTCAACTTCTCGAATGAACTCTGACACTCTGCTGTCCAAGCAAACTGTACATCCTTGCGGGTCAACTGCGTCAATGGTGCTGAAATTCGAGCAAAGTCTGATACAAACCGTCGGTAATAGCCAGCCAATCCTAGGAAACTCCGAACTTCTACGACGGTACTAGGTGCTGGCCACGTCTCTATGGCCAATATCTTCTGGGGGTCAACTTTCACTCCACCTCTGGTGATGATGTGACCTAAGTACGAAATGCGATCAAGCCAAAATTCGTACTTACTGAACTTCGTGTACAACTGGTGCTCCCTGAGAATCTAAAAAACTACACGAAGATGCTGCTCATGCTCTGCCTCATTCTTGCTATAGACTAAGATGTCGTCTATAAACACTATCACGAACTAGTCCAAATAGGGCATGAAGATACGATTCATGAGGTCCATGAATACTGCTGGCGTATTGGTCGCTCTAAATGGCATAACAAGGAACTCCCAATGTCCATATCTAGATCTGAAGGCTGTCTTCGGGACGTCTTGCTTTCTGACTCTGATCTGATGGTATCCTGATCGCAAGTCAATCTTCGAGAATACTGCTGCCCCACTGAGCTGATCAAATAAATCATATATCCTTGGTAAAGGATATCTGTTCTTGATTGTTACAGAGTTCAAGGTACGATAATCAACACATAATCTTGACGTACCATCCTTCTTCTTCACAAGAAGCATCGGGGCTCCCCAAGGCGATCCACTAGCACGAATGAATCCCTTGGTTCTGAGTTCTTCAATCAACTTGTACAAGATCTCCAACTCTGATGGTGCCATTCTGTAGACTCTCTCTGACACTGGTGCCGTCCCTGGAAGCAAATCGATAGTGAACTCTATCTCTCTCTCCGGTGGCATACCTGGAAGCTCTTCGGGAAATACATCAGGAAACTCTTCTACTACTCTGGAAAATTGAACTGCTTCTGCTACTGCCATCCGCAATACTGGTGGACAAGGTTCAACTTTGCCTCTGGAAAATGAAAACTCTGATTTGCCTGGAATACCAAAAATAATCCTGCCAATATGGCAGTCTATTCTTGCGTATTGATCCTTCAACCAATCCATTCCTAGGACCACATCATAGTCGGCCATCGAAAATTCTATCAATCTAGCGAAAAACTCTCTACCGCTAACTACGATTCGACACGAGGAATAGACTCTATCTACCCCCACAAGACCGTTACCAGTAAGTATATTGAGCCTTACTGATAATGACTCGGGCTCCAGTCCTATCCGTGTTGCGAATCGTGCAGACATAAATGAATACGAAGCACCCGAATCAAATAATACTGATGCTGGAAAAGAGTTGACGAGAATGGTACCTGCCACCACCTCACCTGAAGCCAATTCTTCTGCTACGGTCTGAGCCATAGCCTGACCTTATCCTCTTGGTGCTGGTCCCCTCTGCTGGTGACCTCTCTGCCTGATCTGAATCTGAGCTTGGGCATACTGCTGAGCCTGAGGCGGCAATGGACTCGGAGGTTGGTATTGTTGCTGCACTGGTGCTGGACCCCTAACCGATGGACTGATTAGGTTTGATGACGACGAACTGGCTCTATTCGGACAGGACCCTATCTTGTGATCCGGTGCCCCACAAGCCAAGCACAATCCTTGTGCCCTGCGACACTCTGAGACTACATGCCCTGGCTTCCCACAATGAGTGCAGCCCATTGTGGAAGACTGCTTCTGCTTCTGTTGCTGAGGATACGCCGGCGTCGAGTGCTGAACCGACGAAACTGTGGTCGCCCTTCTAGGAGCTCTAATAGTCAAGGCCCTAGCTGCCGGGGCGGGTGCTGAAGACTGGGACATCTGCCTATGAGACCTCATCCGTCCTCCGCTTCTATCTACAATCCTCTGTAAAGTATACTCATGCCTCTTCGCTGCTCGCAAGACGGCATCAAACGTCTGGTGCTCAAACTGTTCCACCGATATGATAATCTCTAGGTGGCGTTCCTGCTGGAATCGCTGGGCTCGATCCAATTCGGTTGCCAACAAGGTGGGAGCAAACCGACTAAGTCTAGAAAACTCGTCCGCATATCCATCGACCGTCCTGCCCATCTGCTTAAGATTGGTGAATCTCGTCTGCAGATCATACCGAGCTACTGCATCGAAGTACTTGGTCTGGAACTTGTTGTTGAATACCGCCCATGAGACAGGCGTCGGTAATCCAACTGCTAGCACTACCAAAATAACCAACTTTAGCGACGGCCACATCCGTCGCTCATCCGTCGGTAACATAAATTACCGACGGCATAGCGACGGATATTTGATGAAAATGGCCGTCGGGAAATACGTCGTCGCTAAAATTTGTCCGTCGCTAAGCCGTCGGACAAATGATTAACCGACGAACTAGCGACTGATTACCGACGGTTGCCTTTCAACGGATTAGCGACGGATTAGCGACTTGTTCCCGTCGGTTTACATGGCATATAATATTAAAATATCCGTCGCTAAGCCGTCGTAAATAGGTCGGTAAAAGCGTATCAGAGAGGTTCCTGATACGCAAAATCGGTCGCTATTCCGTCGCCATCTCGTCGTTAACATCGACGTTATAGCGACGGATTAGCGACGGCAAATCCGTCGACATGGTTCTGGAAAGCTTCCATAATTTCAGAACCATGTCGACGTATAATGGGTCGCTAAGCCGTCGCTAGTCCGTCGTCATCCTCGACAGATTAGCGACGGATTAGCGACCCATTATCCGTCGCTAAGTCTCTGGAAACCTACCATATTTCCAGAACAATGTCGACGGATTTGCCGTCGCTAGGTAGTCGACATTCCGTCGCTAATATTAATTGTACCCAGTTAGCGACGGAAGTTTCGTCGCTAGTTGGTCGCTAGCTGCAAATTTATTTCGTCGCTACCTGCAAATTTATTTCAACCAGTTAGCGACGGATTGTCCGTCGCTTGTCCGTCGGTAACTGCAAATATTTATATAACCCAGTTAGCGACGGATTTTCCGTCGCTAGTAAGTCGCTCATCGGTCGCTAAAAAGATATATCCGTCGCTAATTAGTCGCTAGTCCGTCGCTAAATGCAACATTAATAAAAAAAATTACAGAAACATTCTATTTCCTTTTCGTAAATATTACACATATTCATAATATCCAATATCCAAACATCCATGTACGATCAACAAATATCCAAATATCCAAATTCATAATATCCAATATCAAACAGAAATATCCAAACATCTATGTACAAATATCCAAACACAAATACACAAATTCATAATATCCAAACATTCATGTACGCTTCCAAAATATCCAGAATTCAAAATCCAAAAACAGTACAAATATCCAAAAACAGTACAAATATCATTGAGATGGATCGCGTCGTCGTTCGGCTCTGCGGATGTACTCTTCCACCATGTACGTCGGCACCTGGGACAACACATACTCTGGAAGCGTGCGGAGCTGCTCTGGCGACATCAAGTCCATGAGCCCAATGAGCGCAATATCCGGTACCAGGCGGACCTCGGCAGAACGGTCAAATGAATAACGTCCAGGGTCGGAAGGACCGGCAACCGTACTAGACGGACCGGGAGCAGACGGATCTGGACCGGGAGTAGAAGAAGGACGCGGAAGGCGCTCCAGCACATCCGACATTAGACTCCGCATTTCCGACATATCGGAGGTGAGAGTCGCAAGCTGCGTCCTCATATCGTCCGACGGGGGCGCGGGAGGAGGCGGGGGCGGTGGATATCTCGGAGTCGCGCCCTGCAACGACGCCGCCAGGGAACCTACGCCGTAGACGCGCCCTTTATTAAAGCCGCCGACAGACTCTACGAACACGTCGTCGTAGCGAGCGGCCATAGAAGAGGGCGTCTGGGTGGGCGTCGTTTCGCCGACAACCTCGGCAGGGGGCTCAATCTGACTAAGGGCCTCACGATATGCAGCCTATCCAATGAATGTGTTTATACTATAAGTTTTCCTAAGTTATAATCTAAATCCTATGTTTCCCTAAGTTATAATTTGAATCCTACGTTCACCTAATTAAGTTAACAATAATTATATTTCTAATATAAATCTCATAAACGTAATTACTTACATCAGTCGTCTGGGCCCTCGCGTCGACGAAGCTCCCGTCTGCCCGCCTCTTGTGTGTATGCAGGAATACATCGTAGGCGGTGACCAACTCCGGCTCTCTCCCCTCCTTTACCGTCCGTTGTGCCTGCATACGAAATATACGTCGAATTTAATTAACTACGTATATTAATAGTACCGAATTTAATAATGAAATGAATTTGCGGTATCTCACCAAATCTGCACGCGTCGCTGCGTGGGGCCTTGAACCTCCCGTATGCAGACCAACGGCCTGTCTGCTCGCCTTCGCTTTCTCTGATTTCTCCCTGTACTGAGCAGTATTCATCTTATCCAACATCTGCTCGTAGTACTCCTCCCGGAGCCACTTCTTCCTCGAATGCGCCGTACGAACGTCGTACACCGCATCCCGTATCTTCTTCCCGGCGGCGGCTTTGTAGGCCTTGCGAATCAACTCCTCGCGATGGGGGGGCCACCAGAACGTCGTCTGACATACAAATTAAATTATCACGTAATTAAAAAATTAGTGGATTAAAGAATAATTAATAATTAACCAAAAGATATATATATACCTTCATCTCCTCGAGCCAGACGAACTGCATGTTCTGAGGCACCTTAGAAAAATTGAGGTAGGGGCCATGGTAGTTTTCCCGGATAATTTGCCCGAGTATCCGGGCAGCATCATACGGGAAAAACCTACAAAGAAGCAAAGAATGGATTAGTAACTTGAATAAATGAAACAAATTTAATAAATTAACTTAAATTTACTTACGTATCACCCGCAGGCCATAGCTCTCGTCGGTTCTCGCCTATCGGCCTCTCTGGAGGCGTCGGAGGATCCGCGGGTCCGCGGATGTACTCACCGGTAGCAGGATGAAGCTGAATCCGGGGGTACTCCGGAGCCCACCCTGCAGTAACTGATGGTGTACCCGCTGGTGCATCCGGGGGCGGAACGGATCCGCTAGCGGATGGAGTCTCAGGCCTCGATGAAGATGAAGGTCCATGCGCAGAGATAGATCGACGGCGGGAAGAGTCTGTGGCCGGGCTCTCCAGGTCGGGATCGGAGGACTCTATATCCGGGGAATGTGGAAGGCGACCACGACCGCTACCACCACGACCGCTACCATCACGTCCACGGCCAGTGCCGCTACCACCACGACCGCTACCATCACGTCCACGGCCAGTGCCGCTACCACCACGCCCACCACGGCCAGTACCGCCACCACCAGCACCACTACCATCACGTCCACGGCCACTGCCAGCAGCACGAGTGGTAGTGACCATGACCTGTAAATAGAACACATAAATATAATTAACAATATAGAAGTATAAATGAATATAAAACTGAACTAAAATATATATACCAGCAGCAGGGCGGCGAGTGCCGTCAAGACAATGAGAACTAAGAGTGCCATCTGTAAAAAGAAAATCATACAATAAGTAGATGATCGAACGACAAAAACATAAACTGAAATAAGAATGTGTCCGTCTAAACTGAATTCACTAAGTTAGTTGTAAGTGCTTCTAATATATACCGATATTTAATCTAATCATCGTTATCGTCCTCGTCCTCGTCCTCATCGTCATCGTCATCGTTCTCATCCTCATTCTCATCGTCGACTTCATCTATATCATCATCCTCATCGTCGACTTCATCTGTATCATCATCCTCATCCTCATCCTCATCCTCTTCTTCTTCTTCTTCTTCTTCTTCTTCTTCTTCTTCAGGCTCAATACTTGGGACAAGACGCCTCTTTCTCCCCTGGTTGACAGCTAAGTCTTGTATATCAACCTCTTCCTCCCCTCTATTTTCCTCAGCATGAGGTATATCGACATCTTCCACGTCCATGGTATCCGACTGTTGTCCCATGTATTGGGGCTTCTCGATCTGGTCCTCTTGGTATGCTGGGTCTCCAACGTTGAATGTATTTCTAGATTTAATCTTGCATACTGCCCACCAGTCAAATCGATCTCTACGACGCCTTGGGTAGCTTGTATAGTAGACTTGAACAGCCTGACTTGCTATCGCAAACGTGTTGGACCCTCTATACCTCCTGCGATGATTTATATCGACGAATCCAAATTGTTTATCGATTCTCCAACCGATATTTGGTCTCGTATCGAACCACTCACATTTGAACATCACAATATGCATATCATATGGGGCACTATATTGTAAATCTACAATCTCCCGAAGCACTCCATAATAGTCAAAGTCCGGCTCGTCGTCATAGATGGTGCCTCTTATGCAAACACCAGAATTCTTGGTATCGAAGCCGCCATTGAGAAATTCGACATTTATAGCATGCTGAGTTGACTTAAACTTGAAGCCATTAACGACATAGCCTGACAAAGTCTTTGTATGCTTCTTCGGTCCCAATGCCAAATAATGAATGCTCTCATTTATGAGTGTTGTTTCAGGCAATAAAACCTGTAAACATGTATTGATAATTTAAATATTTTAGCTGCATATATTTTAATGGTAGCCGCATAACATATTATCTCAGTTACTTACGTATTTACGAAACCAGGACGGAAAGGTACAATCAACCTCTCTTTGAAGTCCCTCATCTGTAATATATGGTGTCCTTATTTTGACTTCACCTCTAAATACACTGTTAGAGAGAATAAAAATAAGTGTAGTCACTTAATTCACCAAATTAGATATTATAACGAGGCGTAGTCACTTACTTCTCCAAATCTCTCACTTCTTGTATGTCACAATTTAACAAGACATATCGGTGAGCGGTATCATACTCATCGTCGGTCAACCACCGTTTCTTACTAGCCCCAATAGGCTTGCCCCTTAAATTGAATATACCTCCATCCTCAACGTCTTCTTCATTCCTTTGAGGTCTATTTCGATTTGTCTCGACATGAGTATCGAAATAAATGGAGCAGAAATTTGACACCTCCTCGATAAGATATGATTCGCATATCGAAGCCTCTATATGAGCCTTGTTGCCAACTTGCTTCTTTAGATGGTGTAGGTACCTAAAGAGACAAATTATCTTGAGAATTAACAATGAATTGTAAAATCCACTTAAATTTCACTTAAATTATATCGATTTTTATTTACCTTTCAAAGGGGTACATCCATCGATAATGAACAGATGCACCGACACGGGCTTCGTATGCTAGATGAATCGGTAGATGCTCCATGCTGTCGAAAAAGCCCGGTGGAAATATTTTCTCTAACTTGCAGATTGTTAAGACAATCTTCTCCTCAAGTTGTACCATATGTTGCACCGTCAGCTTAGTTGAACAGATATCCCTGAAAAATGTAGACAGCTCGGCCAACGGAACCCATACAGCAGAAGGCAACAACTCTCTCAAAGCAATGGGCAGTAATCTTTCCATAAACACGTGGCAGTCGTGACTCTTCATTCCCGTTAGCTTGCGTTCATTGAGATCAACGCATCTAGACAAATTCGAAACATAGCCGTCGGAAAATCTTAAATTAGATATCCACTTGCAGATTATTAATCTATCTTCCTTGCTCAATGTGTATGGCGCTATAGGCTTACTTAATTGTCCACCAGCACCCCTTTGTATCAAGTTCAGATGAGGACGCTTGCATATCTCGGCTATGTCTTGTCTTGCTTTTGGATTGTCCTTCGTCTTTCCTTTAATATCCATGACGGTATTGAAGACATTATCGAACACGTTCTTTTCGATATGCATGACATCAAGATTATGCCTTATAAGATTATCTTTCCAATAAGGCAAGTCCCAGAAGATACTCCGTTTGGTCCAGTTATGGCTTTGTCCGAACCCCTCGACACGATGGTTCGATGGATCTTCCATTGCGGTGGGCAATTCCTTTACAGCTTCCCAAATATCGTATCCCGAAAATCTGGCAGGAGGTTGAGAAAATTCTTGTTTTCCATATCTGAACGCGTCCTTATTCTTTCTCCAAGGATGGGTCGCGGGCAGAAATTGACGGTGACAGTCAAAGAAAGAAGTTTTTCCTCCATGCCTAAGGCGGAACGCCTTACTATTTTCCATGCATATCGGACAAGACATGTTGCCGTGCGTACTCCATCCCGACAGCATACCGTATGCTGGAAAATCATTGATTGTCCACATGAGTGAAGCTCTCATCTGAAAGTTCTGTTTCCTGGAAATATCATAGGTCGTGACGCCGATCTCCCACAGCTGTTTCAGCTCATCCACCAACGGCTGTAAATATATATCGATGTTCTTCGTCAGATTTTTAGGACCGGGTATGATAGCTGTCAGAAACATATAAGGAGTCTTCATACACATCCATGGTGGCAGATTGTAAGGGGTAAGAATGACCGGCCAGCATGAGTACTGAGATCCCGACTGTCCGAAAGGGGCGAAGCCATCAGCACATAGCGCCAGGCGTACATTTCTAGGCTCTGCAGCAAAATCTGGATGACACAAATCAAAATGTTTCCACGCCTCTCCATCCGAAGGATGTGACAATTCTCCTTCGTCCTTTATGCGTTCTTCGCTGTGCCACGTCATGTGTTCTGCTGTATTTAGAGACATATACATCCTCTGCAAGCGCTTCGTGATCGACAAGTAATGCATATACTTGTAAGGACGTCGTTTTCTAGTCGACTTTCCTTTTCCCTGTACTGGCTTGTAACGATCCGCATTACAGAAGCTGCAACTTTCTGATACGCAATTCTCTTTGTAGTACAACATGCATCCGTTGCGACAACAATCTATCTTCTCGTACCCCAGTCTCAGTTGTCGGACCATCATCTTTGACTTGTAGAAGTTTTTTGGTAGCTCTTTTGATTCCTTCGGTAACACCTCCTTGATTACTTCTGTGATCCGATTATAGCAAGCTTGTGGCAAGTTAAAATCAGACTTTATGTTCAACAACCGCATCGTCACTGACAGTGCGGAATGAGTCTCACAACCAGGATATAGAGAAGTATCTACGTCCTGAAACATGTCATAGAACTCCTTCGCCTCGGGATTAGGATCCTCCGGATCAAAATTAGGCCCTGCCGCATCATACACCATATCTCGTGCAAGGTTCTGCAGATCTCCATAATCAACAGAGCATCCGTGGTCTTCGATGACATCCGTTGCAGCATTATCATCAAAAGCATAAGTAGCAGCTTCCACAGCCTGTCTTTCCGAATATAGTTTACCTTGCGATGACCACAGGCCGTAATTACGTACGAAACCCTTACGGGTCAAATGATCTCTCACAGTCACCACTTCTTCGTAACGTCTATTGTGACATTTAACACATGGACACTTAATTTTGTTACCGTCCATGTACTGAGCTTTGCTCATTGCATAATTAAGAAATACTTCCACGCCTGCCTGAAAATCGTCACTCACACCAATTCTACTCTCGTGTTGCCGTTTGTACATCCATGTACGATCAACAAAATAACGACTCATCCTCAATTTGGATGTGAAAATCTGTATCGTAAGACAAACTAAACATAAGAATAGCCCGATACCGATACTCATAAATTTGGATTAGGGTTAGGATGTTAGATATAAGTGAACTAGGTGATGTAGAGTACAATATAGGGAACTGTGAATGGACTGAAAGTTGCACATGAGAAGGTTCAATGAAGGGCCCATAAATGGGTTCACATGATAAGTTAGTAAGAATCCACATCACTATACATACTCCCCCGTCTCAGGAGTGTGTCTGGCTCCTATTTAGAACAGCACAGGTCACAACATGTCCAGAATAGCAAAACAGAGCTCTACAATGTATATCGGTATCGGACTATATATTCCTACGAGTATTGGTATCGGCGATATCAATACTCGTGTGAATAGGAGATTGCAATATAAGTCTAAGCTATCTAGCTAACATGTATACTTGCATTTACATTGTATCATAACTTGTATCTAGTTACCTTGCTAATCATGTATATACTCTTAACATATATGTGAAGACACTATACTAACATGTATTTAAATCAAGGTTCAAAGTATCGGTATCGGAATCGGTATCGGACTATATATTCCTACGAGTATTGGCATCGGCGATATCAATACTCGTGTGAATAGGAGATTGCAATATAAGTCTAAGCTATCTAGCTAACATGTATACTTGCATTTACATTGTATCATAACTTGTATCTAGTTACCTTGCTAATCATGTATATACTCTTAACATATATGTGAAGACACTATACTAACATGTATTTAAATCAAGGTTCAAAGTATCGGTATCGGAATCGGTATCGGACTATATATTCCTACGAGTATTGGCATCGGCGATATCAATACTCGTGTGAATAGGAGATTGCAATATAAGTCTAAGCTATCTAGCTAACTTGTATACTTGCATTTACATTGTATCATAACTTGTATCTAGTTACCTTGCTAATCATGTATATACTCTTAACATATATGTGAAGACACTATACTAACATGTATTTAAATCAAGGTTCAAAGTATCGGTATCGGAATCGGTATCGGACTATATATTCCTACGAGTATTGGCATCGGCGATATCAATACTCGTGTGAATAGGAGATTGCAATATAAGTCTAACTTATGCTAAAATTATTGCCTAGGTTGATTGAATGATCAATACCTTACAAATATCTCGAACTATAGATATTCATTTACATATGGTATATATATTGGTTTATTTTACTATTCAATAGTTTGGTGTTATTCTTAGAACTCTTTGTTTCTAACTTTTATCTCATTGGTTTGAAAGGATTAGCGTATAATGCTACTGATATCTGCTAAGGTAGAATAGCTGAGGTAAGAAGAATCATCTCTTCTTATTGTTGTTGCATTCTTTATATACTATATCTAATTGCGTGAGTCCGATGTTTAGTTGTTCTACTGAAGGGGTTACCCAAGGAAATTCTATGGAGAGTTGGTTAGGGTCGATTATATAATTGTTTTTGGAGCTCAAAATACAAAGCATACTCTGTTGTAAATTCGAAGAATTTTGGAAAAGATAACCTAATTTTGAAACCCAATGCTATACTATCGTATTAAACCCTAACCTAGATATTTGTCTATAAACTAGAAGCATACAAGCAAAATGATGATAATACAATTCTTGTCATATCGAAATATCTTGATGTCTAGTACTTTCATATTTGCGTAATACTTATAGTACACGAGTCGATTTATGTCATAGTTGTCTTTTCCTAATGGATATGAATTTTCTTGTTGAATAGAATTCTCGTATTTGTGTAATACATAAGGTACATGAAACGAGAAACATAGCTTGATAGGAAAGGATAACCTGATAAGATAGTAGATTTAGAGTTGTATGTTATTATAGATTGCATTATGGGCGGGGGAGAATAATTTCGATCACATCATAAAACATTATTGCAATTTAAATATCGCTCAAAGCTGATCAGTTTTCTAGCTCAATCTACAAGGCCTTACGACCCCACCCCCCCCGACCCCCCCTGCCCTCTCCACCCCCCACCCCCCGACCCCCCTGCCCCCATTCCCCACCCCCTCCGACCCCCCGACCCTCATTCCCCACCCCCCCACCCCCTGCCCCCATTCCCCACACCCCCCCGACCCCCTGACCCCATTCACCACCCCCCCCCCCCCCGCCCTCTCCACCCCCCGCGAAGCCGACAACCCCCCCCCCCTCCCCCCCCCCTCCCGGCCCCAAAACCCAAAATTAGAGAAAGAGAGAGAGAGAGAGAGATACCTGGTAGAGAGAGAGAGAGAGCCGCGAGAGAGAGAGAGAGCCGCGAGAGAGAGAGAGAGTTTTGGGGGGAATAAAAAATTCTCCCCCGTCGGTTCAATTTAAGTTAGGGCACAGAACCTAGCGACGGAATAGCGACGGAATAAATTAGTCGCTAAACCGTCGCTAATTAAAAGGTATTTTCCGACGGATATATCCGTCGCCAGTTAGTCGCTAAAGTTCCCGCCAATATTTTAAAGATTTTGCCGCCAACATTTGCGACGAATAAGCGACGAAAAAAATCCGTCGCTAACGTTCGTCGACTTAGCGTCGGAAACCCGACAAATTTTTATATTTAAAATTGGAAAAAATTATGTTATGTTGTCCGTCACTAATCCGTCGCTAAGATGTCAAAAACTGGTCGCTATTAGCGACGGAATCCTTCCGTCGCTAAACTTCCGTCGGTAAAGTGGGGTATTTTAGTAGTGTAGCATCGCCCACCAGCTGCGGGCTAAGTCTAATAATTGCAGGCGCACAACGGCCACCTTCTCATTCTCAGGAATCCTAGCTGCTTCCAAGATAACCTCTGTGTCCTGAAGCCGTGCATCAGCAGCAATAGCATCTTCAGTGCCGTCAAAGAAGGGAGGGTTCAGACGCTTGAAGCTGTTGGCCGCGTTGTTCCCTTGGTAACCAACTCTGCCCATGGCATCTTGTACTGTCTGGTGCAGGGCATCGCCTCGACGATCTTGAGATGCAAGCAATTCTCTGATGAGACCCACCAGGGTTCTATTATCAGGCTCTGCAGGCTGGACGGGTTGAACTGGGGGCTCTGGATCCCCGGAATGCATGACTCGGGAGGCCGCTCTAGAGTGCTGGGCTTGGTCTCCATGTTGCTGTTGGTCCACTGGAGGTGCTCTGCCTTGCTGATCGGTAGGACCAGGAACAATGCCGCTGAAGAAACGACATGAGGAACAATAAGGAAGGACCATGATAGATCGAGGATATAAACATGTGATCAGGTCAAGATTTCGGAAAGATTAGAAGACACGAGTAGAGATCAAGGGCGAGTGCTGATTGAGACATCTATTCAGTGAAACCCTCACACATCTTGATTTACAAGACCTGCATAGGCCACCTCTTAAACCGTGTCACGCCCCAGAACTAGAATACTGGAGGGCGGGAGACAGACACAGCCAGCTACGTACATTGAAGTGAATCCCACCTCGCAATACGATCACGGCTGTCTAGATGCATGAGGGTTTACTACAAGCCATCAGTCTCTTATGGTCATGAACAAGCCTAGTGTCTCAATCTCAAGCAAGTAAGTAAATGTTACAAGATGTTAGATCATCAGACATACAAAGTAAGGCATCCCAAACATTATATATTCAGATGATCATGAAGCTAGTCATACAAAATGTGAAGACTAGCAAGAGTTTCAGTCATACATGATCAACCCAAGGATTTGTCAATCATGTTACAGCCCGTAGGCAGACAGTAATTAAAGTTGCAAACGAGCTAACACTTGCTCGGCGGCTAAACGCCTCAAAAGAATATTTTTACAAGGGAGTGGGGGAGCAAAATAAGAACCCACTCATTGCCAGGGTTGCGCCTAGTGGTCACCATCTGGCTGGAAGGCAGGAAGATCCTCGGGAGCTACTCCGAAATCTGGCCGTACAAAACGAGCTGGGTCAGACCCCAGAAAGAGCAAGTGCCACAAGGGAGGCTTCACTTAAGAACTAAAACCAGCATATTAGCACATGATACATAAGGATAACGAAAGACATGAGTTAAAGAAAATAGGGTGATAAACGATAAGATAACTAAAGGCCTATTCCGGTAACCAAGTTACAACCCGTAAACCAAACAAGGATCGGAGTTGTAACCCTTCTCCTGAAAAGAACTTAGTCTCTAACCAATTATCGATAAAGTAAAGCATACACAAGCATGTCCTGAGATAGTCCTGTACTGGATCTAGGCAAGACTAGACAGGACTCCATCCATCAATCACGGCCAAGCAAGAGTACGGCTTGATACTTTAACTAACTAGGGTTATCACAAACTTAGTTACTAACAAGATGCGTCGAGATATTCCAACAGCCACAAGCCCTGCAGTCTTAATCCAGGTTATCCGGTCACAAGTTGAGAGAGTTGGATTAGGTGACTTAGAGGTGCAACACATGACAGTGTGCTGAAAATGTGTCCTACTCGACGGCAGGCTACAAGTCCAATTAAAAGCGCCCAGATAACGGGACTGCCTGTAGCTGGGAAATCTCTTCATGAACTACTTGATCACTCTATTCATTATCCTAGTTAGATTCAGTATAAATCCCTGACCGTAGAAATCAGGAATTCATATCCTAGACATGATGCAAGACGAGACACGTATCTTATACAAGCACAAACACCCACGGTGTCAAGACAAGAGTTACTTAGCAAGTCGGGATAGTCGTCGCAACAGCTCATCAAGATTATGATGTAGGTTTACTTTATCAAGTCAAGAGTGCGTCACAACGGACAACCATCAAGAATTATCATGTCAATTTACTTGTTACTTGTCAAGATTACTTGTCAGGAGTGCGCCTCGACGGGCCACTATCAAGATGGTACAAGTCGTGTTCATGTCGACATCAATACTGGCAAGTCATGCTATGCTCAACAAGTTATCGAGTCGGGTCGTCACAAGATAAGTCAAATACCAAGAATAAGCAATTGGCATAAAACCAATATTTAAAGGACAAATCATGCAAGGGGCAAGGGGTACCATGACCAACAATTGGCATTAGCCAAGTTGCGCAAGGGTGATAAGCTGCGCCATGCACTAGGGGGTGCCAAGGCTACAAGTCAAGTTGCGCCAAAGGCAAGTTAGGTTGGCTGCGCGAGGCTAGTTTGCGCCAGGCCGGGGTGCGCCAGAACAAGTCGGGCCAAGTCGGGTTGCGCAAGGCACTATGCTGCGCGAGACTAGATTGCGCCAGGCTGGGGTGCGCCAGGTCAGGTTGCGCCTGACTGGGGTTGCGCGATGTCAGGTTGCGCCACGCTAAGAAGCGCGTGCGGGGCAGGTTGCGCTATGCTACGAAGCACGCACGGGGGGCAGGTTGCGCTACGCTAAGAAGCGCGTGCGCGGGGCAGGTTGCGCTACGCTAAGAAGTGCGCGCGGGGGACAGGTTGCGCTACGCTAAGAAGCACGCGCGCGGGGCAGGTTATGCTACGCTAAGAAGCGCGCACGCGGGGCAGGTTGCGCTACGCTAAGAAGCGCGCACGCGGGGCAGGTTGCGCCAGGCACTGTTCTTCTTCCCCAAAACAGCAAAGAAGAACCCATGGAACCCGAAAACTTCAAAATGCCATAACTTGCTTAAAACAAGTCCGAATCAAGCGGTTCAAAAGCCAAAATTGGGTAGAATTGAATTTTCTACAACATGGAACTATTAGATTTTGAAAATAACCAAGTTTCATAGATCAAAACCAAGAAAAACCAAAAGTTGCAAACTTAGATCTACAAGAATCTATCCATCAAACCCAAAAATGCCAAGTTCTAAAGAGGCTTAGAATGAAGTAAGGAAGGGAATGGAACAATAAAACTTGAGATCCCTCATGAAGTAAGTTGCACTTGCCTAGGCTTGGTAGGTGGGAGGAGTAAATGAAGAAGATGAAGAAGTAAATGCAAAAAAATGATGGAGGAGAGAGAAGAAGTTGACTTATATAGCAATCCTTCTCATCTCAACCCAATATAAACCAAACCAAGCCAAGCTAAGTCATGTTGAACCAAGTTGAACCAGTCAAGTCAAGGTTTAAGCCAAGGCTAAGCTAAGCAAGATAAGTAAAAATATGGGCTAGCTACCTGACAATTGTCAGAAATTCGTATACGTATCCTGAAAATACGTATAACGGGAAACGGGAGTGACAACAGCTATCATGTACCTATTAGCAAATAAATAGCCGGCAGACGGGACTGACATGTAGTGGTCTTTTCCGGTAACACTGTCGGTGCAAGGGATACTTAACAACAAACTTGCAACTGTTTCTTCGCTTAGGATGCCCGAGTAGAATGGAAGACGAGTCTCTAACTCCTCGTACATCTCCTGCCTCATCCGTCTCCATCCGTCTTTGTCATCATAACCCAGATGTCTTGCAAGCACATGAAATCTGCAATGGCCATCACCGGGGACATCGACAATAGACCAAATGTAACTGCGAAGCTCAGGTTAAAATTTGTCAATATACAAACTCGGTTTTGGCTTGCAACGGTATCTTCTCTCGGTGTTTGGCTTGTAACGGTATCTTCTCTTGTTTTCTCGTCCAACTTCTCGACACCAATGTACCGCACACTCGCTTGATTCAAAACAAAGATCGGTCCAGAATAAATGGGCTACATTGACTGCAATTGGAGCAGGTACCGCAAAATCGGAAGATCTCAAGTCCTACAATAGAACTTAAAAGTTAATACAATTAGACAACATCATAAAACAAATAGGTTTCATATATTAGGACTGCCAGAGAGTTGGCAGTCCTTCACATATGTAGGATTGTCAGGGGCCTGACAGTCCTACATATGTAAAGGACTGCCACCTTTCTGGCAGTCCTAATCTATGATCGGGACTGCCAGAGAGGTGACAGTCCTCTGTGTCACAACCTGATTTTTTACCCGATGAAAAGTTAAAATTTAGTTACCAAGAGGACTTCCGATGCATCAAAGTGTTCTTCGGACGTGGCGGGAAGAGAGTATACAACATTTGATGATCCCGGTTGTTCCATGTTCAATATTTTTCTACATTAAACACATAATTCAACTTTTATATGTGAAATTCATATTTAAAATATTAAACAAATATTAATTCAATGACTTACCAATAAATGAGAGAAGTCTTTGACACTATTACTAAATATTTCACCAACAATCTTTCTAAAATTTAGGTTGGGAAAATTTTTTGGCTAGGTTTTGTTCTAACCTAAAATGGAGAGAAAGAGAAGAAAATAGTTGAGGGAGAGAAGAAAAGAATAGAGGAAGGAAAGAGAAAAAGAAGAAGAAAAAGTTGGCTTTTATACCAAAACTTGGGCTGCCCCCAAGTAAAAAAAGTCATGACAAACTTATAATTTTTTCAAATTATTTTGGGCTGCCCCCAAGTAAAAAGGGTGGTGCCCTTAGAAAAAACCTATATTATTGCCTTATTTCTGTGTTTTTGTATCAATATTATGAGATTTCAACTGTACATGTACACAATGTTATTCCTTTCAGAAATCCCAAGAGTCTGCTTATAATTAGCTGTAACATATTCCTTATATATCCATTATTACATTGTTGGGTACAATTTCATATTTCTATAGTTATATTATTAGGTACAATTAATTTCATAGAAAAAAAGCTTTGCAAACGTCACACAGCAAACGAGCAAGGATAATTCTATTAGAATTATGGCTTCCCAGCATGCTTTGGATTGAGAGAGAATACTTGTGTATTGAATATTATAGCATGATAGAAGTAGAAGAAAGACGAAAAAAATACATATGGTGAGTGATCTATACAGACGCTGATTTAAATTATAATATTCTGATACTCTTTCTGAAGAACATGTGTTACTTCTGTTAGTCCAGCTAATACATTTTACTTGGCACAGGAGGGTGTTCGTGGATGAAGTTGGATTTTCTGGGTTGCTTCGACTTGGATTTGTAAGTGAAACCCCATCTTTTCTTTTACACTTGGAAGCTAACATCCAACTAGTAATAAGGATTATTACACTCCATTTTTTTTATACTGAAAATGGATGCTGTGTCCTGTTTTGTCAGACACGTAAAAAGACACATGCCATTCATAGTTTAAAGAACCACAAGAGATAGTCAGATTTTTTTTTAGCATAGTAGAGGCTAGAATAATACTAATTCAGAAATCCACCAATCACTACAAGTCAAATCACTCATGTACTAGTTGATAACTACACAATTCTAACACAAAATGACCAACAAAGTAAAACTTGAAGACAAAAGTCTATTGATCTTTGTCCTGAAGAACACAAACATGGTACTTCATCGATCATAAAAGCTGAAAAAAATCTATCAACCTAAGCATCAATTACAGCAGTCTTATTCTCTTGTGGCCGGCTCTGAACCTTCCCGTCTCCACCACCTCTGCACACAATGCGCTTCCAGTACCAGTGCTTCTCGAAGAGATAATGTATCTCCTCGATCGGCACCTGCTTCGTCTCCGGCAGGAGGAAGAGTATGAACAGGGTCATGATGAGTATCAAGCCGGCAAAGAGGACGAACACGCCCCACTTGAGGTGGCAGAGCATGGCGAGGAAGCACTGCGCAATCGAGAAGGTGAAGAGGAGGTTGACGCAGACCACCATGGCCTGGCCTGCCGACCTAGTTTCGAGCGGGAAGAGCTCCGTCGGGACCAGCCACCCGAAAGGTCCCCACGACCATCCGTACGCCACCGTAAAGACGCAGGTTGCAACAACTACGGCAAGCCCGTAACCCGTCGACAACTCCTCGCCATGACCGAACTTTGTTGCGAGGATGACTGCCACCACCATCTGTCGACCAACATAACGCAACGCATCATTAGTACGAATTCCCGTCATAATTAAAACGAAAATGCTAAACGGACCGCAGGAGGGGTGACAGCTACTCCCCTGCACCACATAGGTCCCACCATCGAAATTTTCAGACCTCCCTCCAGTGGAGGGGCGACACGTGGCTGCAGACCATGTAGCACTGCCGTAATTAAAATTACTTACTGCTCTCTTACCATAGAAGAGATCATCTGAACTCCCGATTCCAAGAAGAATTTCCTCCTCCCCAACTTATCGACCAACGCCATCGAAACTAGCCCACCGGCGACCATCGAGGAGCTGGTGAAAATGGCAGAGTACAAAGAAGTTTTGGAGCCCATTCCCAGGCTCTGGAAGATGACCGGAGCGTAGAAGTGGAGCGAGTTCATCCCGGTGAGCTGCTGGAAGGCGGGGATGCCGATCGCTCCGATGACGAGCTCGGGCCTGTGCTTGGGCTTGAAGAGGTTGCGGAACGGGTGCTTGACGGCCCGCGCCGCCTCGCTGGCCTCCTTGAGGTCCGCGAACTCCGCGTCCACGTTCTTGGTGCCCCTCACCTTCTCGAGGGTCCTCCGCGCCTCGTCCAGCCTGCCCTGCTCGACGAGGCTGTTGGGGGTCTCCGGGAGGTAGCAGCCTCCGACGAACATGACGAACGCGGGCACCATAGCGAGGCCGAGGGAGAGCCTCCAGCCCCACGGGTGGAGCTGTGCGGTGAAGAAGTTGATGACGCCGGCGACGAGGATGCCGAGGCCGGTGAACAGCTGGAACAGTTGGTTTACCGCGCCTCTGATCTTTGGCGGAGATATCTCAGAAAGATACAGGGGAACTGCCTGTTGTCAACAACAAACACTCTGATGCTAAGATGTGCATATTGAAATGTTCCAATACAAATAATAAATCGAAAAGTCCTGCCAGCCCGAAAATATGAACCGGGAAAAAAACTGCCTAACACGTGTCAATACGTGATTGGATGAATTTTTTTTTCTATCTCCTGCTAACTTCGGTCAATGAAAAACCGACACGTGGTATCGATTCACGTGTCGGTTTACCTGAACGGTCTGGAAAGAAGCTCTGATAATAAATATCATCAATAAGCCTAGTAACTACAAAAAATATAGCAATTCCGTGTCAAAAACGTATCATATATAATTGAGATACTTTAAAATACACTAGCATACAATAAAATAGGTGTCTTATCTGTGTCACAATATTCTTAGCATGTCGTTTGTCTGTGCGAAGTAAATATGATCTAACGTCAATTAGAATGTTGTAGGAGGCTCCGTAATCTATATATGTCGCGATGACACTCCAAAAATTTGGGTAGTGTGATGTGGCACCTATTGGACACAATAAAGAAACTTCAAAATACGCTTGTATATTTTAAAATAAGTACCACATCTGTATCTTAGTATCTTTAGTTGTATACATGTCTGTACAACATATTATGTCGTGCCTGTGTCTGTGCAACATATATTAGTATGTCAGGACGATGTGCATGTAAACAACTTCCAGCATCACTTTATTGACACATTAACATGTGAATCAAGTACAACTTAGATCAGAACCATTTTCTGAAATGATCTAATCATGAGCCAATGACATACCGTTTTGTCAGATTTCTATTTGTTTAGTATGTTGGCAAGGTCTACATTGGCCAGACACGGTACAAGGTACAATATATATGGACATAATGATACTGATACAATATTTAGTTTATTAATAAATAAATTCAGAATATTTTAAGTTTAATATGGAATAAATTAAAATTCTGACTTTGTCCTTGAGTGTCCTATCTGTATAACATGGGGTTTGATCTTACTTCATAATTCATGAGCATTTTACTCCACAATATGCTTTTGAATGGAAATACAAGAAACGGAGCTGCTACTTTATCCGCGGTTTGTAACTGCGGGCAAAATATCATTTTCGTACAAGAAAAAAAGGTGAAGCCATCAAACCTGATTTCCGAAACCAATGCCGAAACCGAGAAGGATTCGGCCGAGGATGAGCATGAGGAGATTCACAGCTCCCGCATTCACCGCGCCGCCAATGAAAAAGCTGACGGCGCCGACAAGGATGCTCATCCTCCTCCCGTAGTTTCTGGTCACGTAGGCGGCCGCGAAGGTGGAGGTGAGCCCCGCGATGTAGAGAGACGACGTGAAGAGTGTGAGGAGCTGGTTGTCGTATTTGCAGTAGTCAGTTTCGTGGAGGTGGGCCTGTTTCCTGTGATAGACTTTGGGGAAGAAGTCTTTCAGGAAATCATCCATGGAAGTTACACCACCTGCATTACAGAACCAAAATTGGAGTTAAAAAAAAAATTGTTGCCTGAAAAAAACCTTGGTCGGCGAAGTTACAATTCACGTAGAATTTGATATTAGTAAAACAACTAAAATTATTTCAGAATCATCAGATGGAATCTTATATAAGAGTGTATAAAAATATAACTGCAGTTTTTAACAAATAGAAATGCCTGAAAATTTTACATTTTTTAGTGTATTATAAATTGTTTTTTCAAGAAAAATATTTCTATCACAAATTTTTCACCAATTATAGTGTTTGATAGTTTATATTTTCAAAAAAAAAAAAACAAAACTATCGTTCTTTATAATTTTCTCCAAAATTGTGGAAAATGAAACTAAGCCAACCCACCATAGAAAGATATCATTTTCCACCAAGAATAATTATTTTTCATGAAAAATAATGACAATCAAACAACCAAATTAAATTGTTCATAAGAAAATTTTAAAATTTCATGGATTTTTTTTTCGTAGTAAAATAATATGTGGAATTAATTTATTTTTTTCATATTTTTTTCTAGTAAAATAATTCCATAAAATTAGTTTATTTTTTACATATTTTCTAATGCACCATGCAAATACTAAAAAATAATCATGTACATACAAATACTAAAAAATAATAATGTACATTCTAAGAATCTGGTTACTGTAGTTAATATATATGGAGCTTAAAAAATTTGTGATCATACAATACATATATACGACGCTGTTATTTGGATCGTTGCGGGGCTGGTTTGCGGCCATACGGTGCATCAGCATTGGTCCTCCGGCCCGGAGTTGGCCCGCATTAGCAGAAGGATCAATGACTGGCCGTTACACGGATACGGAAATCGCAGGACGGTCAAAATATACTTTCCGATTCAGAAAGATGCTAATAGAAACTATCCCTCGTAAATACTCATGAACTCACCAGATACACCAAGATCGTAACCGAAGAGAGAGCCACCAACAGATCCAACCAAACTTGCCAATATGAAGTAGCTAGTGATCCTCCCCTCATAGAGCTCCGCTCTCTTTCCAACATCTCCACCAGCAAAACCTCCTCCCATTCTCTTTCCCTCTCTGCTTTTTTTTTTTTTTTTTTATATAAAAAAACTATAAAAGAGAGATTCTGAAACAATCTATCTGCTAAAAATAAGAGAAAGGAAAAAACGCGAGTAACCTATGTGATCACCAATAATATATCCATAAACGAAGGGCAATGAGAATGGATCAGTGTTAATATTTATAAGCGGATAACGAGCATATTTAGATAAGATATTAAGAGGGAATGGATATTATTTTTGAGATATTATGGGAAGTTAATTTGTTAAGCCTATCATATATTTATTGCCAGGCAGTTAAGTTGTTCAAGATAGTTTCAATATTTGGAGCCTCTTATTTCGCTACCAATTTCAGGTTTGTTAGCCAAAGTTAGTCCCCTTTCGCCATATATTTTTATTTTATGCACCGATGCTCTGTCGTGCATGGTATTCGTACCAATATATATTCATCTATATAGGAAATTATTGATTATTTACAGAATAATTACGAAACTTCTAAATAAACATAAGCCTCCCTCTCTCTCTCTCTCTCTCTCTCTCTCTCTCTCTCTCTCTCTCTTAAACATATCTCCTTAAAAATAAATCTAAAAACTAATTTATCTTTCAAAACAAATCTAAAAAGTCCATCTTTAAAAAAATCTATATTTAAAAATATTAATATTAATATTAATTTTAAATAATGTTATATTAATATGAAATTTATTGTTAATGTTAATTTTAATATTGCTGTTAATTTTAAAACTAATGTTAATATTAATATTAACTAATCTTAATGTTAATATTAAAAAATAATATATCTTTTTTAAAAAATATATTTTTTAAAAATAATCTATCTTCAAAAACAAATCTAAGAAACAACCTATCTTGATTTAGATTTTTTTTTAAGAAAGAGGACACATATGTTTGTTTAGAAGTGCTGTAACTACCATGTATAAAAACAGAAGTTGTATTTCTCTTTTCTATTTTTTTTAAATCTTTCCTTAAAAATAAATCTAAAAAATAATCTATTTGCAAGATAAATCTAAAAATAATATATCTTTAACAACAAATTTATATTTAAAAATATTAATTCTATTATTAATATTGGTGTTAGTTTTAATATTAATATTTAAATTAATTTGAATGTTAATTAATTTTAATATTAATGTTAATGTTGACGTTATTATTAATTTTATTGTTAATGTTAATTTTTTTAAGTTAACATTAATTTGAATTTTAAATTTAATGTTAATTTTAATTGTTATGTTATTATTAAAAAATAATCTATCTTCTAAAATAATATATCTTTTAAAAATAATCTATCTTTAAAAATAATCTATCTCGAATTAGATTTTTTATAGGAAATATGCCCTATATATAGGAGGGAGTGGGATCCCCAAGAGCTGTTGTATATCTTTTTTGGTCCTTCAGATTAGATTAAAGAAGCCGTTGTATTATTTTTTAAAATCTCGCAAAAAATTGGATAATTTAAGGATATATCTGAATGGTGACAATTCAACAACTACTAAAATAGAAACATTTGGATTGTCTTTTTTTGACTGTTCAGATTCGATCAAAATTTCACAAAAAATGGATAGTTTAAGGATATAAAAGACAATCCGACTGATGTTATTTCGGAAAACATATACATGGATGCTTAAGGGCATGAATTCTGATTCTTCCTCATATATATGGCCTGTAACCGGGCAAGGTCAGCGGGCCTGAGCATTGAAGCCAACCCTGAATTGGATATTCAGTGGATCGGACGGGTTGGCTCGTTGACCGGGTCCAGGCCGACCCACCCTAGATTTGATCGGGCCGGATCCGAATCGAATTTCGGAATGCCCGACCCAATACACACCTTGAGGATACCCTTATTTTTTTGAGATAAGTTCTTTCAAAAATTCTAGTGATAACATTATCTATTTGAGGGGCAATATTTATGTCAAAATCTATTCATCAATTGCCCACCCCTAAATATCCTACTAATGTAATTTTGTCACGTAGGCATGCGATCACGTCCGTGATCACAAACCGCGGTCAACTTAGCAGGGTCTATATGTGTTCCATTACTTGTTTCCACATTTCCGATCTGTTCACCTTGTGCCACTATTGCTTGTTGTAACATGGATCTGCCCAGAGTTGTCCCAGAAACATCTGTCAAAAATTCTTCTCTGTTCTTTTCTTTTACATGATGTCTCTCATTGGAATATATATTTCTATACCAACGGGTTAAGCTTTGCAGTTATATACACCTTGTATCTTGCTGATTTCTACATAAAAATTCTTAGGGTCTGCTTGGTAACGGTGTTTTCACCGGTTTTGGGGTGTTTTTGAACCGACCGTTTATGAAAATTCATGTTTGTTAATTTTTTTGAGGCACTGGTTTTCGTCGGCTCAAAAACCCCCCAAAATCGATATAATGTATTTTTGGGTGGCTTTGTAAACACTCCAAATCGGCGGGTTTTGAACGGCTTTATTTTTTTTATTCTATTTATATCCTCACAAAAATAGATATAATTATAACTACCAATACCCTTCCTATTTAATTTATTCGTGTAAAAAACTTTCAGAATCGCTCCCGAATATTCTGTTTGATAACCTGCTACTAATTCCTCTTCCGCTTCTGGTAAATCAAAGGGCAATCTTTCACATTCTGCTAGAGAAGAAATAATAAAAACTATAAATCCTATAGGCTGACGCCAAAGATTCCACCCCCAAAAACCATATTTTGACTGTGCCTCAACTATATCAACTGTACTTGAACTGTTAGATAATCATAGTCGATAATAACATGACTGCTGGAATCGCTATTCCAAAACCGTGCTCGTTAGTGAATTATCAAGTATGGATTGGACTGGTTTAAAAGTCGCTACTTAAAAACCATCCAAAATCCAACCCCTCGTAGTCGCTCATAACCGATACTCTAAAAACACCTCATAACCGCTACTCCGATAATTGCCAAGCAGACCCTTAAGGTTAATCCTAATTTTTCAAACTCGGCCGATGGCTTAGTTCATCAGATCCCTTGATTTTCTCAATCGGATAAAGAAAAAAAAATTCAGTACATAATGTTAGTGAAATTCAAGTTTCACATCCATATTACAACTTCTTGTTCTGAATTCTTATTCTGAGTTTCTGTAGTCGAATTGTGACTGCATCTTGCGGATACTGATAGTTACAGTTGAAAATTTAGCATTTGGTTGGGCTCCCAACTCCCCAGGCATGATCAAAAGCTTTCTTCAGGGGATGGATTCGTCGTCTCGGTCTGCTGCCATTGACGTTAGTGCCTGTATTCTCTACATTGCTCTACAAATTTAGTATAAATAAATGTTTTTGTTTTGTTGGCTGTTGTTTCTTGTATCTGTCAAATATTTGGAGCTTGCTGAAAGCTTATAATGTTTAGGCTTGGCTCGCGCTAGTGAAAAAAATGGGCGGACTGACCCTAACGATAAGGAAGAACCTTGGCCCAAATATTTGACAGCTTGCGTACTTCCATATTCTTTGTGGACAATGCAAGTGACAGTACTGCTGGAGAGGCATTTTTCAACATAAGTTTTTGATTTTTAAAATTCGGTCATTAATAACCGTTGGATTAAATTATTAATTTTTTATCTAAAATATAAATTATGTACATATTTTAATATTAATAAAATGCTACGTGCCATCGATATTAGAATTAGCTATTATTGTTTTAGTTCTAGTCGAAATGATTTTTCAGCCGGATGGTGGGACACAAAATCTGGAACATCAAACAACACAAAAGGCAACAAATGGCGGAAGTCTTCTGCGTCTGCTTAGTCATCATCGTGTCATCCCACTATTTATAATGAAGAAATTAAGAGGTCACTCTCTTTCATAGCCAAGACTGCATGCCTACCAAATTGAAGCAATAATGACATGTTTATGTCAATACAGTATGTTGATCAGTGTTTTAAAATTCGGACCGGACCGGCCGGTCGAACCGCTCAGGTCAATCCGTAAATCAGAATTTTTTTTGGGCTGGTTTAATATTGATATACTGTTTTTTCAAAAATTGACTTCTTTTATGTAACCCAGTCGACCCGGCCGATTAGACCAGTGAACCGTCTGACCCGGTTGAATTTTAAATCAGTCTGAACCTGACTTTTCCAATTCAACTTTTTTTTTTTGGTTAGCTTTTGACTTTGGTTTGGACTTTACATGTAATAAAAGTTTATATGTACTATTCTTGACTAATTTTCACATAAGTAATATATGTGTAGTTGTGTACTATGTAATATATTCAAATAAAATTATAAGAATATACAATTGGTTCAACCCGAGTTAAACCACTAGTTGAACCGATTTGACCCAATCCAATATCCTTACCGTGTCGATCTCCGGTCCGATTTTTAAAACATTGATGTTGATGTTAATACATTAATAAATATATATTTTATATAGATATTTCTTCTAGTATATTTATCAGTACACTTTTTACTTAAAATGTGTATTGATAAATATAAAGTGTGCATTGATAAATGTACTGATAGGAGTACCTATTTGAAATACACATTTATTAATGTGTTAAGATGTGCCCTTAACAAAATCAATGTTATTTAATTTGAGAAACTCATGTTCTTTTGTTTATTCATGTGCTATGGCCGGTCTTTTGACATTCATGGCTGGCCCAGAGGTAAGTCCAACAAGTCTTCTAACTTGGACAACCCCCTTCTGATTAGGACAAATTCTCAAATCCAACATGACATGCAAGAGATAGGTTACATGTGACTGTCGAAGACCACTCCACAACAAAGATCAAGGGGCAATCAAACTAAGCACTGAATCTGTCACGCCCCAGAACCAGAATACTGGAGAGCGGGGGAATGACTCAGCCAGCTACGTATTACCGGTAGATGAATACCGTATAATACGATCAATGCTGTCTACAAGACGAGGGGGTGCATACTACATGAAAGTCTTGCTATGGTCACTTCACATCTATTGTCTCAATCATTCAAACAAGAAGCAATAACAGAGAACATTTAAAATAAAGCAATAAGACGTCCCAAACGCTTAGTCAAAATGTTCTTGAGATCTGGCTTTACTAAACATAGCCAGATGATATAGCAACATATACACAATTGTTATCAGCTGCAGTCTGACTTAATTACAATTATGCAAAAGTAGGTACAAGACAATCCGACTAACATGTCGGTGCCAAACGGCAAAGTATAAAGTAGATAACAAAACGAGCGGGAAAGTAAGAAATTCACTCGAGTCCTCCTGCGATCATCCCTCTAGTGTTGACCATCTTGGAGGTAGAAGTAAGCTGGATCCTCGGGGACTGGCTCTAAATCTGGCCATGCAAAACCAGAGAGATTAGACCTCTAATAGCAAGTACCGCAAGGGAGCACGATATGAGGAATGAAGCCAGTAATAAGAGAATATGATAATAGATCTCTGCTATATCCTAGGACTCACACAACATCACGACACTTCGAACCAACCTCCCAACCAAACAAGGACAGAAGTTGGCCCGTCATGTCCTGACATTCTGATCATCTCAGTTAAGTAACAGAGTAGGTACAGTACACAAACAAATCAATTTAAACGGCCAGGCAACTACTACGGCTTGCTATTGTGAGTCCCAAGTTATTCTGGAATTATGCAATAAAGGATTTCTCAGTTCTTACTATGCGCAAGCAAGGCTAGTCTATCCAGTCAATCAATTGCGCCAATCATGAATTAGACGAGTTCCAGCGGGACGCCCGTCATCAATATACAATAATCAATATAATATAAGCAGATACCGCTTCCTGCCCGTGTGGCAGGTTTGCAGTATCTGTGGGAACCAGCCGGCCTGTCGGGCACTTAGTCCCCAAGAGAGCTGCCATATAAGAACTCGGGAATCCATTCTCTCCATGCAATCATTATTTTATTTAACTTAATAGTCTCTACGTTGAGTGAAGTACCATGCCGTGGATCATGGTCATTCAGAATGAGTACTTTCGTACGGGGTACGATATACGCAACTCTATAATGATACCAGTACGGTCAGGTTGTAGGTCTTACATAGCGTAATGCAACAATCAAAACTAACCACGGAGTAATCATGCCTTGACCATAAAGTACACATGCTTCTTTGGTAAGATAAATAAATAATAAATGAATTGAAGCATGCACGTGCCTGTATGCCAATATTCGGGATTAGCCAGTCGATTTCAATAGTTCATAATTAATATGAATGTGTCTCATTTATTCAATTCAATAAGATGACTAGCCAGTCTCTTAGTTCCAACTAGGAACGCATGATCAATTATTAGTCAAGGTCACAATCATTATCAATGATGACAATGCATGAAAGTCAACTAGTATTCAGTGGGGTCGAGTCTACAACTCTCAGGGTTTAATTCCAGTCAATCGGGGTATCAATAACTCAATTCACGACACATGGTACATCCCACGTAACAATCTATATTTAACAGAAATATTAACATATCATGATTATATCAAGTTTATGCCAAAAGGCGTAAGGATATAAAATGGACGTTAAACATCTAATAAGATATCAATATACAGGGCTATAGAAGATCCAGGGTAAGAAGGCTATGCTCATGTCAGCCTACGCTCAAGTCAGCGTACGCTCAGGTCAAGCTACGCTCAAGTCAAGCTACGCTCAGGTCAGGCTACGCCCAAGTCAGCTAGCGTATGGACTCCATACGACTCCTCTCTATCCAAGCCAGCATACGCAAGTCATACGCTTCCAAAAGGCAGCGTATGAACTCCATACGACTCCTTACCATCCAAGCCAGCGTACGCAAGTCATACGCTTCCAAAAAGGCAGCGTATGAACTCCATACGACTCCTTACTATCCAAGCCAGCGTACGCAAGTCATACGCTTCCAAAAGGCAGCGTATGAACTCCATACGACTCCTTACCATCCAAGCCAGCGTACGCAAGTCATACGCTTCCAAAAGGCAGCGTATGGACTCCATACGACTCCTTACCATCCAAGCCAGCGTACGCAAGTCATACGCTTCCAAAAGGCAGCGTATGAACTCCATACGACTCATTACCATCCAAGCCAGCGTACGCAAGTCATACGCTTCCAAAAGGCAGCGTATGAACTCTATACGACTCCTTACCAAGGTAGCGTATGCAAGACATACGCCGCCAAAAGGCAGCGTATGAGGACAGCGCTACGCTAAAGAGCGCGCGCAACTCAGTGGCACAAGCTAAAAAGTTCGCGCACTGCTCACTGTCTTCTCCAATCAGCAAGAACTCCATGGTTTGAACCCAAAGCTTCAAAATCCATAACTTGGTAGAATAAAATTCTCTACAACATGGAACCATCAAAACTTGAAAAGAAAGAAGTTTGATAGATCAAAACCACCAAAATCCGAAAATAACTAATTTCTAGATCTACTAAAAATAAAACTTCAAAACGAAAAATGCCAAGTTCTAAACTCTCTTAGAATCACAAGGGGAAGAGAATGGAACCATAAAAATGGATCCTCATGAAGAAGCAAGATGTACTTGCCTATGGGTTTGGTAGGCGGTGAGAGTAATGAGAAGAAGAAGAAGAGTAATGGTGAAGGAAAAATAATGAAGAGAGAGAAAAGGGGGGTTGGCTTTAAATGAAAAGGTGGTGGTAGGTGGGGGTGTTAGGTTTGGTTCATGATGAACCAACTAACTAAATCAAACCAAGCCGAACCCAAGTCTAGCTAAAGCAGAGAAATAAAAGCAGAAAGTAAAATACAGATAATTAATTAACATAAATTTAAAGGAAATTTAAATACAGGATAATACATGATAAATATTAAATAAATACATTTGAGTAGTACATGTATAAAATATGCATTCTGGGAACGGGGAGTGACAGAATCACACAATCCAACCCCTGGGCCGACTCTCATGATATTTTATTTAAGTAAACCAAATTTGTGGTGGTTTTAGGCTGGTTTCAAATATAACCAACAAAAACAACAATAAAATCTTTGATTCAAATTTTTGGGGTTGACTGGAGGACCATGTAATCTATTATCACCGTCCAAGCCTTCTCCTATTACAATTGGATCGGCTATGGAGCATAAATTTTTTTATAGAATATTGACAAAGTTAAATGACCGGTTGTTAACCTAACAACATATGTTGATACCAAAATCATACTCAGTGTAACTATAAACTTGAGAGGCCATGTCATAAAATCTAATTGGTTAATTGACATGTAGACCTACCTCTTAGATTGCAGTTTAAGATTTTGCAACCAAGGAGCACCCTCCAAATTCTTCCATACTATAAAAAGTACTAATAGAAGAGGTAAAGACAATACAATAAGGCCTCGTTTGGTTCGCGAAATGGAAGGGAAAGGAAATCAATTCCTTGTCATTTACTTTCTTTTGGAAAACTTTAATTCTCATTGACTTTCCTTTTCGATGTTTGGCAATGCCAAGAAATTTGGAAAGGAAAGTGAATACAAAGGAAAGTGAATACTTTAATGTGGGAATCACTTTTCTTTCTCCTCAATTTCTTGGACACCCAAACATAAGAAAGTAATCACTTTTTTTCCAACCCGAAGATTTCTCAAACCAAACGAGGCCTAAGAAGGTCCCAGGGGCGAAGGGAGGACAGAGCTGCCCTAAGAAAATTTCAACAACACTGTGTGAAGCCTCTCAAAGCTCAAAAGGAGTCGACATGCATCGGAGTTAACCTTTTTGGGACTCGATCGTATATACGCCTTTTCTATAGGAGTGAGCAATGTGAGATGATATATAGAGGAAGGATAGACATTCCCACAATTTTTGCATCCCCGTGCATTTCCATGTTCACATCCTTTAAATGTGTTTTAAGTCATCTAATCTTAACCATTGGTAAATCAACGGTTAAGATTAAATGACTTAAAGCATCATCCAACGGTACAAATAGGAGGGATATATTAAAATTTTAATATATATTAAAATTTTAATATATATATATATATATATATATATATATATATATATATATATATATATATATATATATATATATATATATTCTACTATATAATAGGAAAACTTGGATGGTGAAATTTTTGAATTCCAAAAATACCCTTGCATGTCTATACTAATTTAAAATTGTTCATTAATTTTAATAAAATTAACTTAATAATTAGGAAGACTACCCTTTGGTCTTCCTAAGAGTCTTCCTAAGTTAATTAAAAGAATATTAAAATACGTGCAAGGCACGTGCACATATGCTAGTATGAATAATGTATTTAGGGATTTATGGGTAGTGATTTCGTGTGGATCAGCACCTTTGAGCTATATACATAATTATCTATTCTACTATATAATAGGAAAACTTGGATGGTGAAATTTTTGAATTCCGAAAATATCCTTGCATGTCTATACTAATTTAAAATTGTTCATTAATTTTAATAAAATCAACTTAATAATTAGGAAGACTATCCTTTGGTCTTCCTAAGTTAATTAAAAGAATATTAAAATACGTGCAAGGCACGTGCACATATGCTAGTATATATAATAGGAAAACTTAGATGGTGAAACTTTTGAATTCCAAAAATACCCTTACATACTTATACTAATTAAAAATAGTTCATTAATTTTAATAAGGACAACTTAGTAATTAGAAAGACTACCATTTGGTCTTCCTAAACTAATTAAAAAATATTAAAATACGTGCAAGGCACGTGCACACACACACACACACACACACACACACACACACACACATATATATATATATATATATATATATATATTAAAAAAATTTAAAATAAAATGTCCGTGGACTAAAGCCCTTGGGCTAGAGCCACCCAGCTAGCATTTGGTCCGGGAGCCGTAGCCACTGCCATCCAACCGTTCCCGTAGGGGATCGATCTCGCGATCTCACACCTTGATGCCAACGGTCTTACCGTGTGTGTGTGTGTGTATATATATATATATATATATATATATATATATATATATATATATAAAGAAGAAGAGGTAAATTTTATTTTAATCCAAAGGCTTAGAAATTATGTCCGAAGGCTACATGTCCGACTCCGTTCGAAGGCGTTGCACCGCAACCACACCTTAGCACACCCACCACCTCCACCGCACTTAATTCAACAATAGAATTAAAAACAACTCTACCATATATATATATCTACCTCGTAGGCTTTTTCATTGCAAGTCTTTCCTTTGCCTGTGCATCATACAAAATTGAAAACTTAAATCTTCTTGTTCTCCCTTCTTCTGATACCACTTTTTGTAGTTATCGATAGGTGTAACTGGCGCCCATCTCTCGAGCTTTGCTCCTATATTAACTGCACACAAACAAGAAAACAAAGTCCAACGAGAACACAACATCGAAACAGTTGGTAAACGTTAGCTAGTAGCATCGTTTACTTTTTGTAACAGTTGCTTGTCTCTCGAGCAATTTGATCCCATATTGACGACATGCATACAAACAAGACAAGCAAGTCCCAACGAGAACACAACATCGAAAGGGTTGGTAAACGTTAACTAGTAGCATCATTTACTTTTTGCTGCTATGCTCCTCGAAGCTGATTTGAGCACTTCTCTTTGAGACTCATCAAACTTTAGTTCCAGGTTTGAGAGACGGTACTCAATCCCTTCACACTGATATTTTATATTTAATTTCTATACACCTTTTTTTTTTTTTTTTATGTCCGAAGATATGTATTGTATGCAAGAAGTTAGAATAAAACCTCACAAATCTAGTACCTTGTTTAAAAGTTTTCGAATTGGAGTTAGGTTAAGTAGGATTTATGTGGACCCAGACTCAGGGCCGGCCCTGGCCCAGGGCGGCCAGGACTACCGTCCAGGACCCCATAAAATTTGGGAGCCCAAAAAAATTAATTTAAATGTATATATATATATTAGTAATCTTATATTGAAAATAGAACTAATATATAATATTATCCTCCTTTATCACAAAACATTTATAGTGTAGTGGTAGTTTGTTATACTTGTACACAAGAGGTCCTAGGTTCTAGCCTTTGCTGTATCATGTTTTAGTTCAATTTTTTATATTATATATGGACCCCATTTTAAAATTTTGCCTAGGGCCCCTATCAACTCAGGGCCGGTCCTGCCCAGACTCTGACCATTTTGACTTTCTGGTAGACCCTATGGTACCAAACTTGGTAGGAATTCAGATCGTGTAAATTTTGGATTGGTCCAAGTTTGAACTCGGCCCCTAGACCAAACAATAGTCATCAAATTCGTTTCGGTGTCTCTCTTCCCATAGCATGTACCCTCGATAGTAAGTATACACCTTAGAACTCAGAAGGACTTGATCTTGATGCTCACCGTCTATGTTGTACGTATGTGGACAAGGACACAAAAGACACGTATACATTTTCAAATAAGTAGAAAAGAGAACATGTTGAAGTATCTATCCAGGTTGGTAAATCCAAGCTAAACCCTATGTACTTGAGTCATCTCCAAGATAACAACAAAGTGCCTAGGTTACTTCTTAGGACTCAAGTGTCCTTTTCCTAGAGGAAACATTGAAGGATTAGTTGTAATACTCTCTTCGGCTCCGGGGCGGATCTGGCATATAAGTTGCATCCCCAAAAAAATTTCAATCTTTTTTTCTTTTATATATATATATATATATATATATATATATATATATATATATTGGAACCAGGTAAATTATTTCGCATGCATCTCTCTTAACCACTAGGCTAGAGATCATTTGCTATATATATATATATATATATATATATATATATATATATATATATATATATATATATATATATATATATATATAAGTTAGTCCACATCTAATCTATAGGAATCCGTTGTTGTAGCCTAATCTAGCTTCAGTTTCTGGATCCATCCCTGCTTTGATCGCATGCATTTGGTCATCCATGTTCTCCGATTCCAATGCTACCGCATGCCTTACACAATCGATCGGATATCATATATATATTCCCTCAACATTTTTCCAATTGGATTTTTGTTTTTGTTTTGGACTACTTATTGGTCTCTCTACGAGTATATTCCTCTATCAGTCTACGAGTATATTCCTCTATAATCTAATGCCCCACCCTTAGATGGTATCTATAAATTAAGAAAGCCCCCAGATTACGTCTCGCCAGTCGAATTTTATCAATTAAGGTTCACATATGGCTTCCATATGCTCCGCCTCTCTACAGGTGCATGGCTTTCTAAAAGGTCCTTCTTCGGCGCACAACTTTGATCAGCTAACAGCTTCCCTCTCTTCCACTCTCCAGGTAGACCATAAATTAAACCTTTTTGCTTAAATTCTTGATCAGTGTATGAATTAAGTTGCTAGAACTGAAGTATAATTTTTGTCATGAGAACAAATTTAGATGGTAAGTAGCTTGAATAATGCATTAGCTATATGTAATTCATAGAGTCGTGAGCCGGGCCGGTCTTGAGGGTTGGGTTGTCCTACCGAAGCTAATTTTGTTTGTCCTTAATCGTTACTGTGAGCCGATCCTGGAGGGTCATCTGCAACCCCGATTTCTTGTAGGGTCATGCCCTAGAAGAGAATGGTTGTCCAACTCCGAAGTCTTGTCAGACTTACCTATGGGCTGACCCTGGTCGTGAGTTAGACTAAATGTCATGACAGTGGATAGTCTAGTATAAGTATATGCATGATCAGGGCATGAATTAGACTCCCGTAATTAATTTTTTTGGAAATTGCTAAGAAATCCAATTTCGAGGTTGATTTTTATGAAAAATTCACCCGCATGATGGGTTTTATGAAATGCCCAGAATTATATATTTTCACGTTAAGTATTCCAAGATTTCCTTTAGATGTTCTGTATTTACAAAATTAATACCATAACTACCCCTCCGCACAAACTCAGATTTGGATTGCGATTCTCGTCTGCTTCTTCTTCTTCTTCTTCACGAGAGATCTGAATTCCATTGTTCTTATCTTCAGCAGAGATCGTAAAGATCGTTCGTAGTTCACCATACTTTTTTTTTCCAATGGAACTCCGATCATCGCTCATCTTCTTCATCTTCTTCTTCTTCTTTTCCGACAATTAGGTCAATTATGGAGAGAAGATCTTCTTCTTCTTTTTCATAAGAGTTAGCATCGTTTTGAAAGAAGAACGAAAACTCTTGAATCTTTATTCATGTCAAATTTTTTTCCACAAAACAAAAAAAATAAAAAATTAGATTTTTGTCAACTGTTCTCCGTCGATATAACATGAAGAATAGTCATTCTCCTGCATTTTAAGAAGGAGAATACCATTCTCCGTGTAAATTAACACGGAGAATGACATTCTCCGTGTTACTAACACGGAGAATGGCCATTCTCCGTGTTACTAACACTAACACGGAGAATGGCCATTCTCCGTGTTATTAACACGGAGAATGGCCATTCTCCTGTGTTTTAACATTTGAATGACCATTTTTTGTGTCATTTAACACAGAAAATGGACATTCTTCGTGTAATTTAGCACGGAGAATGGTCATTCTCCTACGTTTTAACACGAAAATATTAGCATTTTATTGTACCATGTCGATTCATGAGATGAAGAACATAAATTAAATTGCGGAAGCGTACCTGAATCCAATGCTAGTCTTGATGGATCTTGAAGCGGTCGTCCTTTTATGGGGTTCGATCTTCCAACTTGCTACGACCCTTAATGACAAAGAGGAATCCGAATCCTTTGTCCCTCTCTTTCTGTTGATGGGGATGCAGAAGAGAAAAAGAGAAAACCTCTCTTTTGGTGGCCGTATAAGTTGGAGACCATAACCCTAATGAATACATATATTTATATGTTTTGACATTTCTAATTTGGCCCCTCATCAAATTAGAATTATCTCCGGTATCTACACATTAATTCTATGACAATTATACCCTTAAGCCAATTTTCAAATAGACCACTTTAATTTGGCTTAATTATTTAGATAGCCTAAACACAATTAATTTTACATGTGTGGCCCCTTAATTATTGAATAATTTCAACAATCTCTCACTGGGCCACATATGTAACCTTATAATTGTGTTAACCTTAGTGAGCTCATAAATTGCTATCTTACTCCTTAGGGTATATCCGGACAATCTCGTCCATTAACCATATATCAACATAGGATCAAAGCGGCCTTTGTCACATATAGCGTAACTAAACCATCAATGGTCACATATACCAATATAGCTAAACGACATAGATCAATCATGGATGCGTAGCATAAAAATTACACGCAATGTGATCAATACATGTCTATTTCCAACTGGTCCTCCTTAACTTTAATGAGATCAATACTTTAACATAATGAAAACAGAATGAACTGAATTTCTATATATCTGATCAGATAAATATCCAAAATACTTTAATACATAAATATGTCCAAAACCAAATAGCACCCAAATACATAAAATACAAACTTTCACTATATTGCCATATACTTAATTGAGATAACACCCATATGAGCAGTATGCTCATGAAAGACCCTGAGTGATAATGCTTTTGTGAGCGGATCCGCTAAAATAGAGTTTGTCATAATGTGCTATATGGACACTTTAACCATTCTGAATTCTTTCCTTCACAACTAGAAACTTTATGTCAATATCCTTGACTTATACAAGTTTCTGTTGTTATTGGAATACATTACTGCTGATTTATTATCACACCATAATTTAAGTGGTCTTTCAACACCGTACTGTAGGCGCAGCCTTGTGACAAAATTTTACAACCATATTCCCTGAATGGATGTCCCACAGCATGTTATAAACCTTGCTGCCATGGTGGAAGAAATTATGAGTGCATGTTTGACACTCATCCAAAATATATCTCCATTAGTCAGCATAACCTGATGTGGATCTCCTACTGTGTTGGCATCCAACAAAATCGGAATCGAAATACCTTATGATCTCCAGAATTATCCGATCTCCTACAAAGAGCATATAATTTCTTGTTCTCTATTAATTACTTAAGTAGTTTGGTTGCTACCCAATGATCTATCAATATTTGCTTAAATATTTGCCTAACGTCCTAATATGTACATAATATCCTGACGCGTACATACTTGAGCATACATTAGACTCCCTACAACTGATCATGAAGAAAAAATCTATTATATTTTCTTAATTTTAAGGCTATTCTTAGGGCACTGATTGAGACTGAACTTGTCTCCTTTAGCGACTGGGGTGTCACCTGGTTTGCATTCCTGCATGCCAAATCTTTTAAGCACTTTATCGATATAGCTCTTTTGTGATAATCCAAGAATACCTCGAGAACGATCTCGGTGTATTTGAATTCCTAATACAAAAGAGACGTCACCAAGATCTTTCATGTCAAAGTTAATTAATAGAATTTTTTAGTGTCATACAATATGCCTATATCATTTGTGGCAAGCAGTATGTCATCAACATACAAAATCAGAAAAATAATTTTACTCCCACTGAATTTGTGATACACACAATCTTCAACAACGTTAACCTCAAAACCAAACGAGGTAGCAACTTGGTAAAATTTATAGTACCACTGACGAGAAGCCTGCTTGAGTCCATAAATGGATTTTGTCAATTTGTAAACCATATTATTTGGATCTTTCGACACAAAGTTTTATGGCTGCACCATATAAATAGTTTCGTCAATGTTACCATTGAGAAACGTCGTTTTGACATCCATTTGATGTAACTCAAGATCAAAATGTGCAACATGTGCTATGATTGTTTTAAAGGAGTTTTTCAAAGATACCGAAGAGAAAAACTCTTTAAAATCAATCCCAAAATTTTGAGTAAAGTCACTAGTTACAAGACATACTTTATACCTCTCCACATGACCCTTCGAATCATTCTTGGTTCTAAATGTCCATTTGTAACCAATGGATTTCATACCTTTTGGTAATGGGACAAGTTCTTAAACTTTATTGTCTTACATGAACTTATACTCCTTATTTATTGTATCAATCCACTTTAAGAACTGAAACTTTCCATGGCCTAACGGAAGTTGATTAGATCATCTTCCAGTATCCACAGTCTTCCTCACGTTCCTAGAGAAATATGACAATATTATCCGAAATTATATGTCTTCTTTCTCTGGTGGACCATCTTAATAGTACCAGTTCTTGAGATTGTTGAGTTTGTTCCTTAGGAATAATTACCTTATCTTGAATGGGGTGCCGCTACGTTGTCGTTGTTAAGGTATCTCAACAACGAATTATAGAGGTAATTCGATATTGTCTTATTGAGACTCCGAATTCACTTCTTGATCATGACATGTATAGAATCCTGCACATCGTCAAAAGTGATAGTAGGAATCGTAATTGATTCCTTCTCAAAAACAATGATCCTGACTTTATTTCTCCCCCAAACTCAACATCCTTAAAAATTATTACACTTCTCGTCTCAAAAAAATTCTTAGTGTGGAATCCAAATCTCATCAGACACAAATCGTTCAACTCTATTTCTAGAGAAGTGACCTAATGCATATGTCATAATGAGGCTAAAAAATATATTGTTAATTTTGCGTTTAGTACCACATGACTTCACTTGCAAGATTTTATTATAAGATGCAATAGTTTCAACTGAATATAGGTTATCATAAACCTAGAGAACCGTTACCAATAATATTTAAATTTAAAGATAGACTAAACTTATTGTTTCCAAATGAACAATGATAACCAGATTTGTCCATTAAGGAAACTGAAACTGAATTTCGTCTAAAAGACGGTACAATAAAAGTGTCTATCAAATCCAAATAATAATCGGTTCCTAAAAATAACATAAAATGTCCTATTGTTTTCACTTCTACCGAATTGTCGTCACCCACATAGATGTATCTTTCACCATCAATTGACTTTCGGTAACTCAGGCAACCTTGCCTAGAACATTAATGTGGGTAGTCCCACCAGAATCTGACTACCATGAGTTTCTTGGTACTAAATCTAAATTAACCTCAGAACAGATCAAATTTAGAAATGTACTTTTCTTTATACGCCATGCGTGGTACTTTATATATTTTTTCCTTCTGTGTCATGTCTTATCACAAAAGAACAACCCTTAGTTTTATATTGTTGTTTCTTTTGATCTGAACCCTTAGCAGCTACTGTATTCATTTCTTTTTTCCCTTAAAGTTTATCCCATTAAACATGAAAATTAAAATCTTATTGGCAGATATTTTAACAACATTAACTGTAAAGAGAACAAAGCAACAAAATAAATATGCTCTAACAAATAACCAAATCGTAAAATATAGTCAAACAAATTCAACTAATGGTGAACCCCATCTCAAGATACCTAGTATATCATTAATATTAAGTCTTTGGACAGTGATATTAACTGCAAGTGGTATTCTTGGTGTAATGATCAAACGTTGACAATAAGTCATGTCAAATATTAAGCCTATCTTTGGATCGGGTTATTATTCACATGTAAACCGTATAATTGTTACACATTTATCACCACAAGTATGTATGCAATTCGGTCAAGTATTAACCTTCCTTTGGGCCGGCTAATACTCGCATGAATTTACATACACAAACATCTAACATCCCTCATAGACTATCTAGGCAAGAGAGGTCACTTTGGCGACATCTTATTTTAATGGGTCCATTTAGAATATTAAACAACTATTGCTAGTCACAAAAGGCACCCAAAAAAAAATTGAATGTTGACTAAATTTTACAAATTTGCTTATTGCTGGACATGTGATAATATGGAATGTCGGTTAGATTCCAATTACTCATGCTGATAGATATTTGGTGTTACTCAATTTAGAGTGTTTTCCAATCTAAGTTGATCATTGGAGGACAAATTGGAATCAAATATAGACAATTTTATGTTTGGCATAAATTTAGTTTCCAATAAATTTATGTTCTAAGTCATATATTTGATATAATCTATTGACGTACGTATCTTCAGCAGATTATTTTAATATAATCTTTATGGATTATTTGAAGCAATCTATTGGTCCATATCTTCAGTAAAATATTACGTGAATTTTATTATGTTGACAATGCTCAGTTTAGTCAAATTAAGAATATTTGTTTGAATCATGTAAAGAGATTCACATGCATATGATTATCTTATTTGAGTTGTAATATTTTAATTATGCATGTACATAAAGTTTTGGACATGATTCGGTTTTCACTACACCATAATAGGCGATTACCCACGGTTATTACCGTGACAATTATTTTTCGTCACGGTAATAACCGTTACGAGTGGGGCGTGGTTAATATGTAGTCACGGTAATAACCGTTACAAATATTTATTTTAGTCACGGTTATAACCGTGACAAATAGTTGTTTTGGTAACGGTTATAACCGTGATAGAAGTCCATTTATGTGAACCATGCATCAAAAGTACTCTTACGAAGCCATTGGCATATGCATCAAATTATATACTACCAAACTATATAACTGATAACATTAGTGTTAAGGAATTTAGTATAGCTCTTTTTTTCATTTTTGTATATTTTATAAGGTCAACTACATGTTGTAAGCGCCGGGGTGAGTGTTTCATTGCAAAGTCCATAAAAAATAGAACCCCTTGTTTGTACTCGACGTCATTTCTATGTGGATGTTTTATCCACCCTTTTGAAATCGATCGTGACATAAAAGGAAAAAAAATTATATCCTCTCAAACAACAAACCTAATAAATGAAGAAAGAAGATGCATATTAGTAAGAATTTATATCACAACACATATTGCTAACAAACAACAAAAAAAAAGAACAAAAAAAAAGCATTGCTTGCGACATGTTAGGTTTAAAATACCATACCAGAAAAATAATATTAGACTCCATCTCTACCTCTTTTTACTACTAACTTCTAATGTTATATGTTTAAAAAGGATAAAGTCATGTCTACAAATATTCGCATACTACTGACATAACACCCTAAGCTAATAATCTATATAATTAAAATTTTCTATTAACACTTCAAGGACTACAAATAAAGGAGTTCCAACTTAGGTGGATTATAGGTACTTGTGGATGGAATAAACCTCAAGGAGTTCCAACTGAGGTGGATTAGAGGAAAAATTGGGATAACATAGCTTACGGCAAAGATGGTGCAACTGCAGAGGAGATCTGAGTAGTTGCAGAGCTTGCTAATGCTTCCAAGTTCATAGACAAAATGTCTCAGGTCATAAACCACCCTTAATTTTCCTTTCCAGAAATCTTGAGCAGCACAAAACTTGTCGGTTACTAAACACGACTAAATTGCTCAACGTGTGATGGATTTCAGGGATTTGACACCATGGTCGGAGAGCACGGAACTAAGCTATCCGGTGGCCATAAGCAAAGGGTTGCCATCGCGAGGGCTATTCTCAAAGACCCCCGCATTCTGCTTCTCGACGAAGCCACGAGCGCTCTCGACACAGAGTCTGAGAGGATAGTACAAGCAGCAGGAGGCACTCGACAGAATAATGACAGAACAAATTCCTCATATGTTTGAAATTTAACGTACAATCAACAAAACCCAAAAATCAACAAAATCAAAAAAATCAAAAAAATCTAAATGTTCGACCACATAATATGAGATGAACAGATTCCTCATATTTTTGAAGTTTAACATACAATAAAAAAACAAAAATCAACAAAATCCAAAAAATCAGAGAGAGCGAGAGAGAGTATGAGGGAAGTACCTTCGTTGCTTCGACTATGCTCAAAATCTTAAGATTTTGAGAGAAGGAAACCCGAAACCCTAAGAAAAACCAAAACCCTAAGAAAATCAAAACCCTAATAGAACCAAAATCTTGAGAGATCGTGAGAGAGAATGAGAGGCGCACCTTCGTTGCTTCTCCAGTAATTGAAGAGAAGGAGAGGGAAGCCTAGTCGGCGGTCACAGGTCGAGAGAGGGGAAGGGGGAAACCATCCAAAATGAGTGCGGGAAATGAGTGCGGGAAATTTTGGGGGCACTTTTTCCTTTTGGAAGCCAGTAACACTTTTCTCTTGGCACATGTTATGCATGTGACCTAAGTTGTAAATTTGTAACATTTTTTATTGTTACGAATAATATAAAACTTATAAAAATTATAGAATCAGAATTGTAGTAACGATTTTTGCTAATAGTAACGGCTATAACTGTTACCAGATTGTAACGTTAATAACCGTTACTATTTGGAAAAAAAAATGTGTTACAAACTGCATATTATGGTGTAGTGGAACCAAACGAGGCCTAAGAGTATCACATGATCATATATGAATCTAACTTTACTAACAATGATGACTGAACTTATGCATGAGTGGTTGTATTGTTACCATCTTCTTTTTAAAATAAATGTTATGTTCATATCAGGGTAGAATCAGAATAGTAACAGAAAATTTGGAGAAAAATCGAGTAGCAGAAATAACAACATAAATGTAGCCAAAGCAAAACCAAACTGATGGCAAGTCCTGAAGTATCACTACTTGTAGTACAAACCCTTTAGAGTATAATCACTTTTAAAGGATGTACGTGCCGATACAACTAGAACTTATCTTGGAGAAAAGTTATATGTTACTTTAATGTGTACCTTTTTGATGATTTCATTCTTTATCTCATAGTTGGTAGCTTCCAAAGCGAATCACTGATGAGGTTGATGGACTGGCCATCTAAATATTTGACTTGCTTCATTAATAGACGATGGACTGATGAGGTTAATAGACGATTGGCTCAACTTGACATCTAAGTTGACTTGCTTCGTTACAACATATTTACTATATATATAACAAGGGGCAATATTACTTTGGAGAAAAGAGAATTAGTTATTTATAGAACCTAAACTTATAAGAATGATTGTCCTACAATAATACATGTGGATCTAAAACCGAAGTACAAATATAATCCAAAATTCAGAGCAGGAAAGCCCCAGAATGATTTATCAGGGTTCTTTTATACAGATGATAGAGATGAATAATGACTTCAAATAGAACTCGAGGTGGTAAAAAAATTGTCAATGATTAATGCAGCTTGAGCTAGAAATATTTGAAGAAATTAAGACAATTTGGACATGGTGCGCTCATATTATTGTAAATCAGGGGGTTGCACATCAAGTGGATAGCAAGAGGTCCACTAGTAGATAAATGATGAAATACATCAGACTTGAGTTACCTAGGTGAATGAAAAGGTACCTTGAGCTAAGGTTGTGTTTGGCTTGGTGGAAAATAAGGAAAAATAAAAGTTTTTTTATATAGAAATGGGGGGTTTCCTTGCACAGGATCAAATTTTATTTTCCTTTCCTTTCCTTTTCCTTGCTTTCTCAGCAACCAAACACAGCCTAAATGTCAGTGTTTTTCGCCACTAGAATATAAAGACTAAAGGCACTCAATTTTAACCATTGGACCATGCATCAAATAACGCATGTACTCGCTTTTTAATAAAAGAAGACAAGATGAAATATATGCTAGGAAAACAGATTGAAGGACAAAAGTAGCTTAAAAAACATCTGAACAAGTAAATAGAAGCACATAGAGCTGAACTAAATGATTTCAGTTAATTTACATTTAGAACCTCACCTTGTAGCCTTCAACCAAATCAGAAAGAAAATTGCATCATAAAGCCTCTCTAGTTCGGCAGTCTACTCGATGCCATGCCTTAAGTGCAGCTGCTTATCATTATCAACACAGTCTTCTCTTTTTATTGGAAATTTCTCCAGCGATCCTATCATCCTTGCCTAAAGCATCACAAACATACACAAAATTAACATGTAATACTACTATGCAAAGTCATATTATTTGCATATCATGTCCTATCTAAAATGGCTTCGGAACCTCAATCGTAATATTTGTCACTGTATCATGTCCTATCTAAAATCACAGTCCTTAGAAAGCTGGTCGGTGTATATATAAAATGATTAATGTAGTCTGGCAAAAATATTCCATGGTTCAGATGCCAAAAGATTTGATGAAACACAGCGAGTAGACTTTTGAAGCTAAGAATCGGGATTTGATGATTAGCCTCCAGGAGGTATGGACATGCCAACATTGTTATCTTGGCCTGGTCTGTTACGAATATAGTAGGACCTAACCTGTAAGACACACCTAGTAGTATATGAAGAAATGCCAATGTAAGTACCTAGTGCTTCTCTTACTGCCTCATCACCATATCTTTTCTCATTCATTATACATTTCTTTTGATGCCCTGAATCGAGTAGAAATTCTTCTAATTTTGTGACAGTGCAGTCATCCCCAGATGTGCAGAATAACCTGATGTTTACCAATAGAATTGGTTATACTCTAACATGGATATGAGTAATTAATATGTGTACATGTGCAATGCCAATAGTGTCATTCAAGCTTTATTTTGGTGATCATTTAAAACTAGTTCCCAAATGGTTGAATGAATATAGTTCTTATTTGATGGAAGAATATTTCCTTTGACGCTAGAATCTTCCTGTAATACATCTCTTATGTGGATTTAGTTTTGGGTATATAATCCTTACTAAAGTGGATATCTAATAACCTCATTATACAAATAGGAGACAAGTCAACTAGTCATGTGCATCCTCTTTGGACGCACATTAGACTCGTACTCGAGACCATGTCCAATACTAAGAACACTCTCTTTAAGCTGCTCTCTAAATATGTACACAACTTTGCTCTGTAGTTAGTATTCTACTACTACAGCTCATTTTATACGTTGTATAGATTATCCAACTCTCTTTCTTCACCGGCTTGACCTCCATGTATGAAACACTCGCTACAGTTTTGAACCCATAAGAAAGGCATCCAAACTCTCTTACTAATCAACATGTATTTCTTCGATACCTATTATAGTCAGTTATATTTTTATAAGACATACTTCAAAAATCTAAATTTTGCTGTTGACACAACATGTATACCAAAATACTTTAGAACATGTTGAAAAACTTTCTTGGCAATTGCAATTTCTTATATTTATAGATTCTTAGAACCTTGTCAACAACTCCACATCTAGTTGGTGGGAGAGTATACTACTTGGAAAAACAACGGCTTGTATAGTTCAATTATTCGCCATTCCCGGGAAGCAAAACTCTAAAGTCCAAACAAACTTTCATTAAGAACTAAAGAGTTGGGCCACACGGCAACACCACAAATGCACTCCAAAATGTTTTCTCCCATTACTAGGTTCTTTGTATATCAGTATGTCACTACACCCTGACATTGTCAGGGGCTCAAGTCTGTACAAAAGGAATCTGGAAACTCAAGTAATATAAACCAAAAACAAGAGTAATATTACCAAAGACTGCTACTATCAGTGAAGAAAAAATAGTCATGATAATCTACACAAGCTGAAAATATAAACCAAATCAGCCCTCAATCAACAACAATAACAAAATCTCTATCCCCAAATTTGTTGTCAGTTGCATGTATTATTGCCTTACACTCAGCTACATTAAGGGCCACATCCTTTTATCAGCTAAATGAAAGCACAATATTCTTGACACTGAATAAAAGGAAGAAGAGAAGAAAAGGTTAAAAACCCTAAAATTAGAGGGAAGTACCTCTTTGTGGTACTCCTGACCGACGATAATGGAGGATTCTCCTGACCAAACCAAAATCGAGGATTCAAACGAAAATCAAACAAAAAAAACTTCATCGAAGGGGAGGGAGAAGAAGAAGTACCTCTTCGTGGGGAATAAAGGAAAAGAAGAGGGATTCCTCTTCAGGAGGCGATCGAGAGGGAGGGAGAAGAAGCCGCTATTTTTGGTTGGGAGGGAGAAGCACCCCCGATCGTTTTGTTGGGAGGGAGAAGCAGGAGGAGGGAAAGTGAAATTTTTTGAGGGAAAATGAAAAAATCGTAAAAATTTCAGAGGGGAATGAAAGGGGATCGGGAAAATGAGGGTTTGTTACACTTTTTCCATGTCACATGCGCAGATTTGCTCAAAAAAAATAATTATTGTAACGGTTATTAGTGTTACCATTATTAAAATAATAATAAAATATAAATTTTGATTTTTAGTAATGGTTTTTTAGCTATTGTAACGGTTATAACTATTACAATTTTGTCACGATAATAACTGTTACAAATTATTAAAAAAAAAACTGTTACAAATTGTATGTTTCATGCATATTTAATATAATGGAGAACTTCTACGGTCATTATCACATATGTCCATATCTAATATTTAAGCATGAATAGAGAGGTCATTACTGTACATAAATTAAAATTTCTATCAAGATTCCCTTAAGTATGCCAATCAAATCAATAAAAAATTGGCAGCAAACCAATGTTAACATTTATTATGGTCGTGCCTACCAAATCAATATAGTAGCAGTAGCATAATAACAACAGGTTAGCCTTAAAAGTTTGCACCAATAATGCTTAATTGAATTCGTATTTTCAAAGATGAAAAATTCATGAACGAAAGCGTTCAGGAAAGAAAAATTCATAGACACCTTAAGTAGCAGTAGCAAGAAACATGAAGCATGCTAGCACGTTACTCTTTTGGTTTCGAAATCTTAAGCAATTGTTTTACAAAATTCATGGACATCTGGAAGCAATTGGGACCGGATTCTTCATATATATATAAAATGCTCGGTGAATAATAAAAGCTTCCATAGAACAATAAGAATCCTAAATAAAATTAGATCTAATGATCTAGGATTTCTGAACACCAACAAAAATTGAATCTGAAAATTTCAAACTCATGAATCAAACAAAGGTGGCTCTGATACCATTTGTTAGCATTTTATTGTACCCTGTCGATTCATGAGATGAAGAACATAAATTAAATTGCGGAAGCGTACCTGAATCCAATGCTAGTCTTGATGGATCTTGAAGCGGTCGTCCTTTTATGGGGTTCGATCTTCCAACTTGCTACGATCCTTAATGACAAAGAGGAATCCGAATCATTTGTCCCTCTCTTTCTGTTGATGGGGATACAGAAGAGAAAAAGAGAAAATCTCACTTTTGGTGGCCGTATAAGTTGGGGACCATAACCCTAATGAATACATATATTTATATGTTTTGACATTTCTAATTTGGCCCCTCATCAAATTAGAATTATCTCCGGTATCTACACATTAATTCCATGACAATTATACCCTTAAGCCAATTTTCAAATAGACCACTTTAATTTGGCTTAATTATTTAGATAGCCTAAACACAATTAATTTTACATGTGTGGTCCCTTAATTATTGAATAATTCTAACATAAAATGCCATTCTCCGTGTAAATTAACACGGATAATGCCATTCTTCGTGTAAATTAACACGGAGAATGGCGTTCTCCGTATTATTTAATACGGAGAATGGCATTCTCCGTGTTTTTAACACGGAGAATGGCAATGGCCATTCTCCTGCGTTTTAACACTGGAATGACCATTCTCCGTGCTAAATTACATGGAGAATGGCCATTCTCCGTTTAAATTAAGACGGAGAATGCCATTCTCCGTGTAAATTAATACGGAGAATGGCCTTCTCCGTGTTTCTAACACGGAGAATGGCCATTCTCCTGCGTTTTTACACTGGAATGACCATTCTCCGTGCTAAATTACACGGAGAATGACCATTCTCCGTGTAAATTAAGACGGAGAATGACCATTCTCCGTGTTACTAATACAGAGAATGGTCATTCTCCGTGTAAATTAAGACGAAGAATGTCATTCTCCGTGTAAATTAAGACGGAGAATGTCATTCTCCGTGTTACTAATACAGAGAATGGCTATTCTCCGTGTAAATTAAGACGGAGAATGACATTCTCCGTGTTACTAACACGGAGAATGACCACCCCCATGCGAAATTAACATTCTTCGTGTTCTAATACGGAGAATGTCCATTTTTCTGTATTTTATGGTCAGTTAAAACTTAGGAGGGCCATAACTTTTGACTGGGAGGTCGAAACGAGGTCCGGTTTGTCGCAAAATGAGCGTATTTTCGAGGAGCCTGAGATTAACAATTTTATTGTTAGACGGCCTTCCGAAATTTTAGAATTGCAAAAAAATGATGTTTTGACCTCCGTTTTAGCACTTTTGCCGTTTGTCTCGGTCTTTCCGAAATTTTCCGACGAGTTTTTGAAGATTTTTGAGGAGAAAACCTAGATTCGAAAGTGAGCAGCGTATGGAAGAAGATGAAGTATCGAAACGTTTTTTTTTTTAAGAGTAGTTTCGTGAGTGTTTTCAATAAATTAGAAGGAAGGGAAAAAGGTCATTCGGAACTCTCTTTATATATTTTTTTGCTAATTCTGTACACGCGATGAAATGTTATTGCGCGGAAGGTTTTTTATAAATTTTTTTTCTTTTTTTGGGCATTTCATAAGTGATCGTCTTTGTATACTTAGCCTTTCTTGAGAGAACTAAAGAGAGTGCCGGCAAAGCTAGAAATTTCCGAAGGCATCAAGAAAGTTTCGCAGAGGTTGCTGGATGCGGTTGTGGATTCTGCGTTTCAGTTTGTCGACCAACCCTTGACTCATTCTCAGGTAAACTAATTAATCCTTCTCGATCGATTTCGAGTACGAAAACGTTTTTTTTTTTCCTCAAATTATTTCATTTTAGTAACTAATGATTGTGATTGGAGTAATGACGCATTATCTATAAAACAAATTTCCATAGAGATGCTTGTTGTCAATTTTCATATGGATGTAGGCATGGGGACGGAGGTGAAAGTAAAAGAGAGGTGGAGATATCATAGTTCGGGAGTCGTTTCTTAGTTATCGCCAATATGCTAGAAACAAACACTAAAAATGTAGAGATATACGTGTATATATGATTCACTACTGTCGTTGATCCTATAATTTTAGAAATATTATGTGTATATATGATTTCACATGACGTACAAACATGGGGATTTTGATATAATATGTCAGTGCAGAGAAATTTCGCGCCAGTTGGAGAGATTGGAGATTTGGTGAGGATCACCAACATTGAAGGGGAGATGCCATTGTACTTCCCGGAAGGTGTATACATAAGAAACGGTATGTTTGTTTATCAAATCTGATAGTTTTGTGAACTTGAATTTACATTGCAGCTTGTTAATTCTTCAACTCAAACAATAGAGGGTCTTTGATTTTAGAAAGAAACAAGATGCTTAATTAATTAATGCCATATTTTTGGAGAAAGTAATACGCATATAAATGTTCTTGATGACTAAGAAATGTTGACGCATAAAATATTAGTTTGTATTTACTCTTAATTAAAGTGGATATTGCTATTATCCGCTGCAACTGCGATTGTAGGGGGTATTTTTTGCAACAAAAATTATCAGTTGGAAGATTGAGATGATGAATGATTGTTGTGTGATATATATTGAAAGAGACTTATTGGATGTCGTCTACAAATAATTATGCTTCTTGCTTCTCTATGTAACTAAATTATCGCCTACAAATATAAAATAACCAGATGTAGATTGTCCATCATCAACTACTCCTATCCAATTTGCGTCTGTATATCATTCAACTCTGAGATGATTATTCTTTTTGAACGGTATAACCTTTCTAGGACTACTTTCATCTACCTCAATGTCCACGTCACAACATTCATGTATTGTTGTTCCAGATCATGCATAAATTGACTCACAACTCCAAAAATGTGTGCAAAATCCAACCTTATGTGCCAGATACATCAAATGACCTACTAATCATTGATGTCTCCATTTATTCACTGATATCTCCATTTATTCACCGACACCTGGCTCGGATCCATTCCAAAATTCAGACCTTCCTCTAATGGTGTGACAATTGGTTGACAATCATTGTTTCCTGTAACAGAAGTATACTTCCTTTAAGATAGAAAAATTCTTGATCTACTCAGAGATACTTCAATATCCAAAATACTTCAGAGAACCAGCTAGATCCTTTATTTCAAATTTTGTAGACAAATATTTATGAAGTGCCAATTGCTCCTTTTTAACGTCTCTTATGACCACCGTATCATCAACATAAACTATAAGTGGTATATTTTGTCTTCTTTTCGCTTTATAAATAGGGTATGATCTGTGTTACTCTCCTTATAACCAAATCATCTCATATATACTACGTGAATCTTCAAAACCATGTTCTAGATGACTTCTTGAGACCATACAAAGATTTTTGTAACATGCAAACATTCTTGCTACCAGAGCCTGAATACTATATCCAGGTGGCAGATCCATATACACTCCCTCTGTCAAGTTTCCATGCAGGAATGCATTCTTCACTTCGAATTGGTGTATAGACAAGTCAAAGTTTGCCGCCAGAGATAGTAAAACACGAACAATATTAATTATTCACCATCGGGGCAAATATTTCTGTATAATCAATCACATATTTTTGCCACTTGTCTTGCCTTATATAGATCAACTGATCCTTCTGCTCAATACTCTCAGTAAAGACCCATCTGCATCCTACATGCTTCTTACTAGCGGGTAGGTCAACTATCTTCCAGGTGTCATTATTCTTTAATGAGAGGTGACTAAAGATCATAATTTTTTCTCTTCCAGCAACACTCCAATATTAAATGATCGGGGTCCATAATTGTCCTATATTTTTGCGTCCATTGAATGATCGGGTGGACGTAATCGATGATCGACATCGGAAGGAGGCTGCTTAACAGATCAAAAATAGAGAAAGATGAGCTATGAGATGTGTCAAAGGCGGTGGTGGTGGACGTTGGATCGACGATTTGCTTAGGGGCTTGCGGCTCAAGAAGAGCTACACAGTCTAAAGTTGTTTTTTTTTTTTCCTTCTTTATGGCTAGCTCTGATACCAAGAATAATAGATGGAATTAGTTGTGTATTCTTTTCTCTTTGGAGGCAAGTATATAAAGAGATGCAGACCATAGTACACCAAATAATTACAATTACAAATCTATCCCAAAACATTCTATAATCAAAGACTTTCTATAATTAACCCGTCCAACATAACTGACTGGGGGATTAGATAATGAATGATTGTTTTGTGACATATATTGAAAAAGACATTGGATATCGTTGACAACGAAGATGTCATTCAATATTTTTAGAATATGATGTCTCAAAGGATTTTATTGTCATAAAAAGGGTTATTTAGTAATTGTAAATGTATGACATTTGGTATTAATATTATACTTTTGGGATTATAAATATGGTTATTATAATTTAATATTTTTAATAGTAAGCGTCGTGCTCCCAGACAAAAATCCTGGCTATGACACTAGTCGTAGCAATCCAGGCTAGATATCTCTGCGTGGATTATTTGTGAATTTTAAAAATTTATTTTACTGTTGAGTCCATTTCTTAGAATATGATATTCGCACCTCCAAATTGTACCTCCAAACTATCCTTTCTTATGTGACAGCTGACGTGGCATGTTAAATAACATTATGTAGCATCTAACATGGTAGCTGATATGACAAATTTTAACCCAAAAAATAATTATCCAAAAAAATTTAATGTTAATATTAATGTTAATGTTGATATTAATGTTAATGTTAAATTAACATTAATATTAATATTAGAAAATTTTGGGTAATTAATTTTTTTTCGTTAAAATTTGTCATTTCAACTGTAATGTTAGATGTTACATAATGTTATTTAACACGTCATGTCAGCTGCAACATAAAGAGGAATGGTTTGAATGAACAATTTAGAGGTGCAAATAGTATCACTCCATTTTTTAACCCGTAAAATGAGTTTAATTTGGGCATATTAAATAATTTAAATATCTAAACCCCGTCTCTTATCTTACAACACGATAGAGTAATGCTATATGTACCTCCAAATAGTCCCTCCAATACATCCCTCCTTATGTGGCAGCTAACGTGGAATGTTAAATAATATTATGTGTCATCTGACATGGCCGATGACATGACAAATTTTAACCCAAAAAGTTAATTACCCAATTTTGTCCATGTTAATTTAATGTTAATATTAATTAATATTAATATTAGTGTTAATTTAATGTTAAAATTAAAATTAATATTAATGTTAATATTAATGTTAATATTAATATTATTATTAATATTAACGTTAATATTAATTTTAATGTTAATGTTAACATCAATTTTAATGTTAATTTAAATTTAAATTTTAAAATTTGCCATGTTAGCTGCCAAATCAACATGCCACATCAGCTGCCACGTAAGGAGGTACGATTTGGAGGTACAATTTGGAGGGACAAATAGCATTATTCATAGAATTTTGGTGCAATGTCCGGGGTTTGTGCCATAGTGGTAACAACGGGGGTCCCGACGTGGAAGATGCAGGTTCGAATCCCTCATTGACATTTGTCAAGCCGGAGAAAATGATACCTCAAAAAAATATAGAATATTGGTGCAAGGACGATTTTAACCGTTCATTCTTTTCAAAGGATTTTGTACCAAATTTTGGTTTTCTAAAACCCAAAAATCTTAATACTGAACAAATAAGAAGGATTCATTTTGACGGTTGGCAGGGTCGAATCCGATGTTTGGCGCGCTGCAATCGACAGTGTCAGCGTTGGGAAGGTCGAGTGATATATGGGTTGAAGGGGAGGGCATGCTTCATGCTGTCTACTTCGCCAAGGACAGCCACGGTGACTGGACTGTATCCTACAAAAACCGATACGTGGAGTCCGAGACGTTCAAGCTCGAGAAGGAGAGGAACAAACCGTGTTTCCTCCCAGCCATCCAAGGGGATTCTCCTGCCGTCGTGGCCGGCTATCTCCTTAACCAGGTACTACGCATTCATATCATATAACTATGGTGTTCGTATCCGTATACATATCGTGTTCGTGTTCGTATTCATGTGACCTTCGTAACTATTGCAGTACCTATTTAAATGTCCGTATCCATATCTGTATCATATCCTTAACCGTATCCATGCCAGTATTCTTGCAAGATATAGCAGCTAGCTAATAACAGATGAACAAAAGATTGATATAAATCTGCTTGATTTAAATGTCTTAGGGTCCGCTTGGTAATTGTGGAGGTAGCGGTTATGAGATATTTTTAGATTACCGGTTATGAACGATTTCGAGGAGTCCGATTTTGAGTGGTTTTAAGTAGCGGCTTTTAAACCATTCCAATTCATGATTGATAATTCATTAATGGACGGTTCTGAAAGTTTTTTACAAGAATAAAATTACTTATATTTATATATAAATAAAAGCACTCCCCAAGTTTCATTTCCGATGTCGAAGTCGGTTTCATGCATGATTCTTGAAGATCTCTTTATGGGTGTCTATCATGGAGTGTTCGAGTTTGACAATCACCAGGTAGGATTTGTGAAGGCTTGATTGTATATTGGAAGTATGTGTAACAATGTAATAGTTGATTTATGCATAGCATTTGCTATAGAAATTTGAATTTGGGAATTTCAAAATTTTTGGGTATTATTAGTTATAATTATATATTTATGTGAGAATATAAATGGAATAAAACAATATATATTTTTAAAATCCATCAATTTGAGATGTTTATAAATACACAAAATTATATTACACCGACTTTGGAAAAATTTTGAGTCGACCAAAATCAGTACCTAAAAAATATTACCAAATAGGAGTTTCTAAAATACTTCATAAACGGTCGATAAAAATATCCCAAATTCGATAAAAATACTGTTAACAAGCATGCTCTTAGGGTCTGCTTGGTAACGGTGTTTTCATCGGTTCTACGGTGTTTTTGAACTGACTGGTTTTGGTCGGCTCAACCCCCCCTCCCAACCAAAAAAAAAAAAAAAAACCCGGTGTAATGTAATTTTGAGCGACTTTATAAACACCCAAATCAATGGATTTTAAGGGATTTTATTATTTTATTCCATTTGTATCCTCACCAAAAATATATAATTATAACTACTAATACCCTTCCTTATTTAATTTTATTCGTGTAAAAAATATTCAGAACCGCTCGTTGGTGAATAATCAAACATAAATTGGACTGATTTAAAAACCGTTACTTAAAAATCATTCAAAACTAGCCCGTTTATAATCGGTACTCTAAAAATACCTCATAACCGCTATCCCTACAGTTGTCAAGCAGACCGTTAGGTAAACTATTTTTGCAATTACTATATGATTATGCACGAAACTTTGTAAAAAAAGCTTATGGTGCTTCCTGACAGCTTAGATTCGGCAAAGTAAACAAGTACATCAGCAACACCAACGTCTTTGAACATTCTGGCAGAATTTACTCGGTTGCGGAGAGCCACATCCCACAAGAGATTGACATACGCAGTCTCGCTACTCGCGGCAACTGGGACGTTAATGGAGCGTGGGATCGGCCTTTCACTGCTCACCCGAAGGTCTTGGATTCAAATCTCGTTTCAATTTTATTTTGGTAATTTCTAAAGTCACTTCACATTTTACTCCATGACAATCCAGTCCTAGAACAGCCAACTTATTGACAATCCTAACATAAGTCCTAAAGAATTTTAATATTAAGATAGGCTGTGAACGAAGTTGACAATCCTCCTTAATCTTTATTGGAAGTCCTAATGGACTGTTCTGAAGTAAAATTTGGAGTGCCTTTAGAAATTACCTTTATTTTTTAGTCGATCAAGTTTCTAAAGTTGCATGCATATATGGATTTTAATTGGGTACAGAAAGCTCCAGGAAGTGGAGAGCTCGTTATTTTAGGGGTCGACGCAGTGAAGCCCTACCTTGTCCTGGGAGTCATTTCAGGTTCCTTATTGATAGGCTATCAGCTTAAATTTGCAACAATTTCGTTCTTATATCTCTTCTTACTTGCAGCTGATGGTAGAAAACTCGTACACAAGGCAGACCTCGAGCTCGAAAGGAGCACCATTTGCCATGACGTAGGAGTTACCGAGAAGTAAGTCCATTAAGCTAAGGGTGAGCATAAGAGCATTCGGTTAACTCGGTTCAAAGCGAACCCAATAACCGAAAATTTAATTGGATCAAAAACCGAATAATCAAAACCGAAATGGCCCATAACTGAATCAAACCGAGCCGAATTAAATCGGTTCAATTTTCGATTAATTCGATTTTTTTGTTTATTTATGTTTTTCTAATATATATAGTAACTAAACATACCTATATATTTAGTGTGTATATATATAGTAACTAAATTTTATTATTCGGTTTTGGACCGAAACCTTTTTAAAACCGAACCGAATCTCTTATTCGTTTATGTTTGGTTCGATTTCCGGTCCAAAACTGAATAATGCTCACCCCTACATTAAGCTCATCATACAACCAAGTATTGGTATCGGAATCGGTATCAGACCCTTTCTATGAGTATCAGTATCAACGGTATCGACATTATCTGCAATTTCGGATCGCGCTATCCGATTTTTTGGTATCGGAAAACAAATAATTATTAATAAATTTAGAGAAAATATTTTAGACATAATTTTAAGTATTTTTTGTATTGTTTCATAGTAGTTTTCAAAGTGAACGAAATAATAGTCATGCTTGATGATTGGTTTACCTACGATAGATAAGTTTTTTTTTTTCGTTTACATCTTTGACAACTTAGTATGCTTTTACATCATTATATTTTTTTTCCTTCAATATTCTTTTCCGAATTGATTGGGAAAGAGACTGCCAATATCTGTATTGGTCGGTATCGGTATCGATAGGAACATGCCAAACCGTATCGGTATCGGCCATAAAAGCTACTCAACTGTTGGATTTACTTGGGTCTAATTCAAAATTTCACACTTTACAACAACTAAATAAATTGGAGATGACTCAAAAATCTACATATATATTGCATGTTCATTCTGATTTTCGCGGCTTCTAACCTATTATAGATTCTCATACAAGTTATAGGCCAGTTTTCTGATTGTTGAAGTTTGCACATTTTGAGCAGAAAACCAAAAACAAGTTGGGCACTTATTGTGTCCTTTGGATTGCAGGTACAACATCATTATGGATATACCACTTACTATAGACATAAACAGACTCATCAAAGGAGGCTCGTAAGTATCTCTTGGTTTCTTTCCATATACTACCATATACAAAGATTATATAACATGCCGATAACTCGATTTACCCATGGAGGTTAATCAAGTATGAGAAAGAAAGTTTTGCAAGACTCGGAGTGATGCCTCGTTACGGGAACGCTGATTCGGTTAAGTGGTTCGAGATCAAACCATGTTGCGTCTTTCACCTCATCAATTGCTTTGAAGATGGAGATGAGGTAACAATCACACAATAAGTTGTTGAATTTTTGGGTTTCTTGATCAAAGATGCATATATAGTATTGTTCAATATCATTAGTTATGAAACAAGATACATTTGCTTTATTTAGTTACTTTTTTAGATAATACATATTTGCTTTATATTTCCAACCTTTGCACGGAAAAGGAATATCACAAAAGAAGACAGTTTATTGATGCTTGAATACTTTCTTCCTTACAAGTGCAATCTTGAGGTATTTAGCTTTACATGTATTTTGTACCACAAAGTTCTCAAAGCACTTTCTTAAGGTTCTTAAAAAAACATTCTTTAAGGATAACCATAGATATCTTTTGAAAAGGAGCAAGAGAGACATTGATTTCATTCTTAGAAGGCCATCAAGTTGAAATAGCTGACTATGATGTGTTTATTATAGTTATGCTGTTTTTTTAAAGATCACAATAAGAAGGATATATAAACTTCTTGTAAAATTGATCAGGGTCAATATGACTAGTTAACTCTGGTACAACTTCTTGAAAAGAAATTTGTATTTGATCAATTTATGAAAATTTTGAAAGCTCCTAAACCAGACTTGCTGAACAAACTAATATGATACAAAAAAAATGTGAACATTATTTACAATTTTGTTTAATGATAAATTCTGGTTTTGCATAGGTGGTTGTGATAGGATTCCGAGCAAATAAATCAGTCATTCCTGCCCCGATGGTGACAGAGGAGAATAGTACTCGCAGAGAAGATTTCTTGCATCGTCTGTACGAATGGAGATTAAACATGACGACTGACAGTGTCAGTGAGAGATATCTAACAGAAACAAAAAGATCAATGGACTTCCCTATGGTCAGTGACAACTGCATTGGCCTTGAGAACAAGTATGGATATGCACAGGTTGTGGACACTGAAGCAACCCATACTTGTGGTAAGAAGCAAATGTTAGTTTTATAATTTCCTTTTGTTCAAGTTATTAGTGGCTACTACACGTACTAATGAGTATTTACTTGGTTTTCCTATGTGAATTTGTAGAATTGCCCAAGTACGGAAGTCTAGCAAAGTTTTATTTCAAGGAAAAGGCTAATATAATTTCTGAGGTTCTGCATTTGCTACTTATTTCAATTTTCACATGATAACTGATTTATTTTGTATAATCAGATTATTATTATTATTTCTTCTTACGTTTCCTTAACATTGTACAAAATGTCTCCTTTGCTTGCTCCAGGAAAAGAAGAATTCAACTGACCAAATTAAGGTGGAATATTACCACTTTGGGAGTAACCAGTATTGCTCAGGAGCAGCATTTGTTCCCAAGCATAGTGGTGCAGAGGAAGATGATGGTTGGATAATCTCCTTTGTTCACAATGAAGACACTAATGTATCTCAAGTAAGTTGTAGATTTCCTATTCTATAGAGCGAAATTGAATTCCTTCCACTAGATAGATTATTTACAAATATCCGGAACTAAATGTGTAGTGTTGAGTAGGAAAAGTAATGAGATTGGATTTTCAAACAAGTAGTCAGTTCCAAACGGAATATTTTAGCAAATGTCTCCATTCAAAATATGGAAACCACCATATAACTATATTATTTTAAAAAACTAAGAGATACCTCGTTTTTGGACGAAACGGTCAATAGTGGGGGTATATCTTAGTTTTTTAATTGTTGCGTACAAAAAAATGAGGGTATTTCTTAGTTTTTTTAATATAGTGAAAATATATGCTAGTTTTCATATTTTGAATAGGGACATTTTTTAAAATTTCCCGTTCCATACTATTAATTGTTATGGAATTCAAATTTAAGAAAAAATTCGGTTGGACTTGGGAAGATTTTCGAAATGATGAATTCTAGTTCTTATATGGGAAATTCTATTTATCTTAATATAAAGTTTAAATCCCACAGTGTAGTCTTATAAAGTATTACTCTTTTTTGCAGGTGCACATAATTGACACCAAAAGGTTTGAGAGCGAAGCTGTTGTCAAAATAACATTACCTCAAAGAGTGCCATATGGATTCCATGGCTCTTTCTTTCCCAAACAAATGCAACACTGAGAAGTGTAGA